>CAOLHI010006179.1:0-39954 GCA_948474755.1 Ctenosaura bakeri
GTCATGTTAGCTGGATTGGATCCTGTCTTGGGAACTTCTCCAATGCAGGTGTGCTCATCCTTCTTCTTCCTATGATCTGTGCCCTTCTAGCATTATCTTTGCTCTGATCACATCTCAGCCCCTCTAAAATATTATAAGCAATGCTCTTTGAAGTTATGACTGTTTCAAGAAGTGAGCATGCCAGCAAACACCTAAGAAAACTTATAGCTGGCTGGTAGTCATGGAAATGATTCCAATAATCTCTCACTGTGCTATTCTCCTATTTCAGAAGCAGGGTCTCAATATGTCAAAGGCATTGACACAGATGCTTTCCAAAGGTTGATCCTCACAGGTAGGACTATTCTTTCCAAAATTCCTGATCTTACTGGCTGGTATTTCTGCGACCTGAATCATAGAATCATAGAAATGTAGAGTTGGAAGAGGCCAAGGGGCCATCCAGTCCAACCCCCTGCCATGCAGGAACACCCTCAAAGCACTCCCGACAGATGACCATCAAGCCTCTGCTTAAAAACCTCCAAAGAAGGAGACTCCACTACACTCCAAGGCAGCATATTCCACTGCCAGACAGCCCTGACCATCAGGAAGTTCTTCCTGAGGTTCAGGTGGAATCTCCTTTCCTGCAGTTTGAATCCATTGCTTCTTGTCCTAGTTTCTGGAGCAGCAGAAAACAAGCCCACTCCCTCCTCTACATGGCATCCCTTCGAATATTTAAACATGGCTATCATGCTCCCATTTAATCTTCTCTTCTGCAGACTAAACATACCCAGCTCTCTAAGTTTATCCTCATAGGGCATGGCTTCCAGGCCCCTCACCATTTTGGTCGCCTTCCTCTGGACTTGCTCCAGCTTGACCATGTCCTTCTTGAATTGAGGTGCCCAGAACTGAACACAATATTGAAGATGAAGTCTAACCAAAGCAGAGTAGAGTGGTACCAGTACCTCCTTCGATATAGGCACCATTCTTCTATTGATGCAACCAAGAATTGCATGGGCTTTCTTGGCTGCCACATCACACTGTTGGCTCATGTTCAGTCTGTGGTCTATTAAGACTCCTAGATCCCTTTCACATGTACTGCTATCTAGCCACGTGTCCCTCATCCTATATTTCTGTATTCCATTTTTTCTACCTAAGTGTAGGACCTAATCTGTCCAGGTCATTTTGAATTTTGATTCTGTCCTCTGGTGTATTAGCAACCCCTTCCAATTTGGTGTCATCTGCAAATTTGATGAGCATGCCCTCTATTCCTTCATCCAAGTCACTGATGAAGATATTGAACAGCACTGGGCCTAGGACAGAACCCTGTGGCACCCTGCTAGTCACTTCACTCCAGAATGAAAAGCAGCCATTGGTGAGCACCCTTTGGGAACAGTCAGTCAACCAGTTACAGATCCACCTGACAGTAGACTGAAGTCTGAGAACAACTGAAGAACCAGGTGAGAACCACAGTTTAGCAAGTTCTGCCTACTATGGATAAAAGGATATCTGGATAAAAGGCCAGTGAAGAAAAAAAAAATCTACTTCTCCATTTAAACAGGTACAAGTGAAGCATAGACACAATTATGAATCATAGCCTCTCTTCCCGAGTGAGCCAAATCACTTCATGCAGTCCAATAGCTATCTGGCATCAAATTCTGCCCAGAATTAAGGAAACGATAATTGACTTCAAAGGAGGAAAGAATTTGCTTGAACATCAGAAAGAAATGACAAGTGTGAGTGCAGCTTGTAGGGCTGTGACGAGAGGAGAGTCACAAGGATTAGTATTAGGATCAATTTTGTTCACTTTATATATCAAGCAAGAAGAAGCAGTAAGTGGATTACCCTTGCTGCCGACAGAAAGTGCTAGGGCAGTCAAAACAAAAGAGGAGGGCAACCAAACTCAGCAGAGAGGAGCAAGATAAGTAGCTTATGAAATTCAAAGTACATAATGTAAAGTAATGAGTCTGGCAATGAAAGGGGGGAATAAAAGCCCTAGTGGAGTGGGGGGGGGATAGACACATTCAATAGTAATATATTGTGAAGCATTCGGCCGGAGCAGATCTGAGATTAGAGGAGAAGGAGGCTGTAGCTCCATTAGCAAAAGTGCTGAGCAGAGCAGTGAGGCCGGGTGGGTGTCTTAGGGTGGTGTGGAAACAACCCTGCTTCACAATAATAGACTGGTAGATAAGAAGGAGGGGGACCTGTATGCTGTAAAACTGTCAGGACTGCAGGCATAATATTTCCTATTTACATCTCCATAGGTATTACCATTGCATAATGTTAAGAAAGCATGATGTAGGGATGTTAAGCTGTGGGAGTGAATTGTGCAGGAAATCCTTCGGTTGAGGCTGCTGGACATCCCCAGGGGAAACAAACATGAGATGAAAAAGAGAGGGCTGCCTTGAGGTATGGCATTCACAGTCCTGAAGTGGAGCAGAGGGGATAGTTGCTACAAGGCAGGCTGAGCTCATTACAAATGGAAGGGCACAGCACTGTGAACTGTAGCTAAAGGCCAGACATCCAAGGAATTAGGCAGAGCTTCCCAACTCAACAAATGAGCTGAGGAACTTAACAGAGGGCAACAACATTTGGGCCAACAAAGGTAAATAGCTTTAAAAGGCATCTGACATCTTTTTCCAAAGACCATCTCTTTGTGAAGTGTAGGTACAGCTATTAACCTTACAAGAAAGGGCCAAGAAATTGATTTCTCAGGTCCATCCATAATATCCATCTCCAGTATCATACAATCTTGTGAGATACCCATCCCAGTAAAGGCTTTTATTTTATTTTATTTTATTTTTGGCTGTCGGTTTTTATAGGGACTATCTAGATCTAGATATCTCTAGAAGACATAGCTTTCTTTGAAAAATTCCAGCTCTGTCCCTGCCCTTTTTGAGGGCCAGCTACCAAATGCTTCTGTTACAAAAGATAGAATAATAACCAGTTACTTGTTTGAACTGCATCTTCCGGAATCTGCCAGCTAGCATGGTCATGGGCCATAAGGGTTGAGGAATTCTGTGAACTGTAGTCCAAAAAAGTAATCATACCAAGTCTTTGGGTATACTTCACTTGTACTTGTAACTGACCAAAAGTAGTCAACTGGAACTATAGAAGCTAAGTAAAATATTCAGAGGGGTGCTGGATTTTTCTACTTTGGAGGTCTTTAAATAGATGGAGGGCATCTTTCCAGAGTGCTTTATTTGTGTATTCTAGCATGTCAGGGGAGCTTGGGCTGGACAACCCTTGTGACCCCTCCCAACTGTAGGATTCCATGATATTTCAAACCCATATTAATAAGTATCAGCAGTAATAATTCCTAATGAACAGCAGTTAAGAGCAAGAGAGCTAATTAAAAATATGCCCAATTGTTATAGATGTTTTTAGTCAAGTGTCTTCTTAAAGAGTCAGGTTGTTGTGTATTGAGATGAGCGCAAACTACTTTTGCACTTTAAGCTCAGCTTATAGCAACTGGAGCAAGCTGAGGACAAAGTAGAGAGTGGAAGGATGGGAGAGAAACTGGGAGCTTTTAAAAGAAGCTAACGAAGTGGAGATGGCTGTGAGATTATTCAGAATTGCACTTGCCAAATTGGGACTCTTGGAGGATATGTAAATACCCATGGCTCCATTCCCAGGAATCTTAGGATTTGTAGTTTTGTGCATTATCTACAATTCTATGCCCCAGAGTTCTAGTGCCTCCCAAAACTACAAAGCACAGGATTCTATAGGATTCAGCCATGGCAGTTAAAGTGGTATTAAAGTCCTATGATTATATGAAGGGGGCCCAAGTGACTTGCACACAGTAAATTGTAAAAAAAAAAAAGAGAGAGAGAGAGAGAGAGACAGGGAGAGAGAGAGAGAGAGACCTTGGTAAACAGGAGTCAGGATCTTGGGAACAAGGGAAACTGGAGGATAGGAGGGAGGAAGGAAGGAAGTTATTCTGTTAGACATTTCTGACCTCATAGTGTTGAAATGGGACTGTAGCTTCTGCTGCAGTGTTCCTCTCATCCTTGAAATAAATGTTTGCCGAACTGTGAAAAACAAGCTATTGACCATATTTCTGTCAGAGCAGATTCATATTTGACCGTGCATTATCGCTATACATTTCTTGTTTGCATCAGAGGCTTCTGGATTAGAAAAAAAAATGGAAAAAAAGATACACCTTTAGCAGATAGTTGTCATCCAATTTCAGTTTGGAAAAAAAATTGATCTTTCTCATCTGAGCCTGCCAATCCAGCCTGCAATACCAGCTTCCATCAGCAGTGCTCACTGGGACATGCCTAATGATAGTCTTGCTTTCCCTTGAGCTTTGAGAGAGGTTTCTAAAACACAACTGTGCCCTACATAAAGTGTGAGAGACATCAAGGGAATTCTAGTCCTTAGTGAACCTCAAGTACAAACCAGGCTTGTTCCCTTCTATCTTGTTCTGAGTCAATCTAAATGCATTACAGACCACAGAGTCACAAACTGTGTTTGATTATTTATAACCATAAAATAAATGGAATAATTTGGGAGTTCTGAATTTCTTCTTCTTCTTCAACTGCTACAGCCAAGGCATGGAACAGCAAACTCCCTCTTGGAAATGTATGATTAATGAGTGCTGAATTTATTATAGCCTGGTATCTGACAGCCATTGAGAAGCTGCTCAAAACTTGTGCCTCACCATTCTTCTCCATGTACATTACCCAACTTTATATGCAACTTCCAGACAACCTAAGCTGGATCGGCTAAATGGATACACTTGAAAGGAAGATTCATCATTGCCATCATCATTATCATCATCATCATTGTACCTTTTCTCTGAACAATTTTCCCTCCTAAAGATACCAACCACATTTCTATAATGCACCTAATGATCAGCTGTAAAGAAAAAGATGACATATCTAAGCATTAGAAAATATTCCCAGACATTAGTCTGCCAAGATGAAAGAAAGATGTCGGATTGAGGGATGTGGCCATCAGTCAAAGGTTTCCCACCATTACAGCTACCTATATAGTATGGACGAAGCTACATCAAAGTCCTAATTAGGAGGACACAAAGGTCTAGGCAAACTATACAGTAGTGGCTCTGAGGCTAATGTCTTTTCCCTTGAGTTCCAGCAGATGTATAAAGTATATGTAGTAGATAGAATCAATGCTTTTCTGCAGATTTCCAGTGATATATCTTTCTCTGTGTAGAACAAAACAACAAAACAAACCTTTCTTTATTCTTAACCATTGGGTAGGCTGAGTTTTCCCTAATTAGTTTGTCTTAATTTTGCAATGTGAATATTGAAAATTAATCTGATCCCCTATATATTTTCTTTTTAATTCCAAGCTTAGACACAATTTTTCAAGCCTCTACATCTATAAGATTTCTGTAGGAAGGGAATGAGTTGTGATATTTCATGTGTTATGTAGGAACAGAGAGAAATACTTGCCCTACCTACACACACAAGGATAATTCATAGACCAGATCTGGGAATCAAATTCCCTTTCAGATGTTGCTGGACTACAAGTCCCAGCTGTTCTAGGTAGCATAGCCAACAGATAGGAATGCTAGGAGTTACAATCCAACAACAACTGGAGGGGCACAAGATTCTCACCCTTGAGTATTGCCCTTATATGCCCTTTTATCAACAACAAACCAAATATATCACATACTTCTTCTAAATGACACAACAAATGTTAGCACAGTTTTACAAACACACACTGGACCAGTACAAGTAAAGGCTGGAGTCTGATTGCTCATTCCAAGGAGAGTACACACATTGGCTCCAATGCTGTGAACGTTAAGTCAACATGTCTACTGCTACTAGTTCTAAGTGCAGTCCTCCCTCCACATTCACAGGTTTGACCTTCACAAATCTGATTATTCATGAGGCACATGCTTACTTCCCCACTTTTCCTCCTAACACTACTTTGCATTCTTTACCCCATGCTTGCAAGGCTTCTGTTTAAAACTGACTTTGTTTTCCTTTCAGGTGAGTAAAGCCCCCTCCCTCTGCTGAAGGCATGTCCTCTCTGCCACAGCTGCACATTCTTCTGTGTAATGGCTGCTGATTGGTCAGGTGCTCTCTTTGCTCCTGCTCCTCCTTTCTCAAGATGACCATCAGAAGTAGCTAGAATGCCAGAACTCTGTTCTTCTCCATCTGAGAGGAAAGTACTGGATAAGCCCATTACCTTGTCTTTTTTCTACCCAGGAACACCAAAGCCAGAGGCAAAGAAATGGGAGGAGGGAGCTCTGGAAGGGAATTTCAGGGGGGAGTTATTCATGGTTTTCCACTTTTGCAAGGGTTCTGTGCCCCAAACCTTCGCAAATGTGGAAGGGCTATTGTAGAATGTGGTGTCAGTACTTACACCATTCCTGTTGCTTCAGTGGGTCTACTGTAATTAGGCTAGTGAGAGAATTTAAGTGGTAATGTTCCTCATCTTCTTTTCAGTTGTTGAATGTTAAGTGAAACATGTACACCACTCCCATCTACTGTGGTTAAGCTAGCAATAATGTTCCTTGTCTTCTCAAGCATGGCTTCTTAGACTGGTAAAATGCTGGGATCTCGCATTTTTTCTCTCTCCTTTCCTCTCCTCTTTCTCCTGTGCTCCACTTCTCTTTGAGAATCCACTGTGCTGTACCAACATAACCAACACATTGGGCTACCTGCATGTTCTGCAAGGCACTGCTCTTTGTTTTGAACAAGAGAAATCTTTGAAAACAACGACTTCTATAATGCGTTGTACAAGAATGCATGTGTGTTGGGCAGTGGGGATTAGTACTACAGCATTGTGCTATGACTAGGAAAATGGTAAGGATCATAATTCAGTTGAGTTCAAATCAGAATCAGGGCCAAGTTATTACTATAAGCGCTTCAAAAGCAACACCTAGGCTGTTTTCCCAAGATGTCAAAAGCTCAGGATACTCTTATATCTAAAATAAACCAGACTCATCACTATGATCCTGACAGTCTTTGCTATACTTTTATATAAGGAATAACAACTCCATTGTTTCATGACTGGACATGCACCATTTGGAAACCATCTGTACTTCTCTTATTGTACATGCAGAAGATATTTTACAGTAAGCTGCCTATCATGGGGGGAGGTCTATAAGGGAGGGGGTTGAGGGGATATAATATCCTCCAGTCTTTTAAGAGGAAGACACCATGCTAGGATTAATGTAACAAGTCTTTAAATCTGCTTATGCTGCTGGTATGATGAGGATCGCAGCAAACTAAAAGCATATCCTCTCAGAAAGTAATCTAACCAGTTCTTTCCCAATTTAACAAAAGTTGCAGCATAAGAAACTGGAGCGAAGTGCTGCATAAGTCTTCATATTATCAACAATACTACTTAAATATTAGTTATATGAATGCAGTATGTCCTTTTTGTATCACATGTGTTTCATAAGAAAATAAGAAGAGCCCTGATACATAAAACCTAATTCTGATCTTGCTCTCCTCCTACAGTAACCAAATAGGTCACTATAAAGAAAACATGAGTGCAATACCATTTGCTGTTCACATTCCCCAGAAACTTGTCATTTTCCTTCTAAAGCAGTTGCTTGACTCTTTCTTGTGGTATTTCACTGTTGGCTCTGTTTATAGGAGCTACAGCTATTGGTAACTGCTGTCTAAGAAAAATTGGAGGCTTACTGGATATTTTTCACACACACTCTTTTAAAAAGCTATCCATCTTGGTGTCCACCATTAGCACTTAGGTTAACTATGTCCAATGAGAGGAATTGATTGGTTTTATCTCCCACAACTCACCTTTATCAGATGATCCCAATTGTCCTTCTCAACTCATCCACACCTTGAATAATTTTATGCCCCTCTATCAGGTCTGGAGCAATGGCCTAAATATCCTAAAAGTCATCAGATCCCATCCAATCTTGGAAGCTAAGTAAGGTCAGCTCTGGTTAGTACTTGAATGGGAGACAATCAATGAATACCAGGCACTTTTGGCAATATTTCAGAGATAGTAGCTGGCAAAACCACCTCTGAGTATGCCTTGCCTAGGAAAACCCTATGAAATTCATGAAGTCACTATTAGTCAACAGGCAACTTGAAAGCATATACACACACATCATATGATGCAGCAGTTAAGAAAGCCAATGCGATTCTGGGCTGCATCAACAGGAGTACAGTGTCTAGGTCAAGGGAAGTGATGGTTCTATTCTGCTTTGGTCAGACCCCACCTGGAACATTGTTTTCAGTTCAGAGCACCACAGCTTAGGAAGGATATTGAAAAAGTGGAACATGCCCAGAGGAGGGCAACCAAAATGGTAGAAGCCCTGCAAACCATGTCATATGAAGACAGACTGGAGAAGAGAAGATTAAGAGATGACATGATAGCCATGTTTAAATATTTGAAGGAATGTCATATGGAGGATAGAGCAAACCTGTTTTCTGCTGCTCGAGAGAACAGAACACAGAGCAATGGCGTCACAAGTAAGGAAAATAGATTCTACCTAAACATTAGGAAGGACTTCCTGATGGTATGAGTAGTTTGACAGTGGAATATACTGCCTCGGATTGTGGATTTCTTTTGAGGTTTCTAAACAGAGTCTGGATGACCATCTGTCAAGAATGCTTTGGTGGTGTATTTGCGCATGGCAGGAGGTTGGATTCATTGGCCTTTGTGGTCTCTTTCAAATAAGAACCTATGATTCTGTGGCAGGGGGCGACATGATGGGCAGGAACTTTAGCGATTTCTTTTCTAACCTTAAGAGTCACAAATATTAAAATGTTGTAACCTTGCCATTTTTAATGCCTGCAATTCTGTTTTTTTCTTTTCATATCCTGTACCTTGACTGCTGGTGATTGTGACTGAATGTTGATAACACACAAAGGGAGTCTTGTAGCTTTGATGTGTTACTTAGGGATTTTCAAACCTTTTTCAGTTTTTGAAGGTTGCTGCAACTGAAAGTGAGTTGTTATGTTGTAACTTTTTTTTTATTAATTGTATTTTGAAGGTTTCTGAAGCTCACGTAGCAACTTAACCTCCTTTTTTGAATCCCTGTGCTTCTTCGTGAGGGACATTTTTTTGTTGGAGAGGAAATGAGATAAAAAGCCTTTAAAGCAAAAGATGAAATGGTATGAATAATATTCCTAAGTGCTTGAAATGGACTAAGCTCCTTGTTATGGATACCAAGAGGCAGGTGAAAGGAAAGCTAAATTGAAAAAGGGCTACAAAGGTGATAGTCTTTTGGAAATACAGATTCTTTCATTTATTGCCAGAAATAATTAGCACTTGGCTAATATCTCTTAATGGTCACTTTATTTTAGAAAGCTGCACAGAGGTGTAATGGAGGACAGAAAATGAATTCTGCAAAACAGCTTTATTGGGATTACCTTGATAAAATCTGCAGGGACATTACAGAGGGGGGAAAAGTAGAAACCCTAAAGGAAGCAAGACTTTTTTAGTTGATGATAGAACAGAAGAAATTGCCTGGATAAAGATACTATCATAAGCAATAAGGAAATATAGATAATGCAAACAAAACCTCTCACCACTGTGATTTTTCTAGGGAGACAAAGTGTGACAGAAATATGTATTATAAAAGCTAGCTTCCTCTGACTGCAGTTCTAGGTTGAAATGGCTTTTTATTTGATGTTGAATTTTGCTGTTAAGTTTAAAACTTGCTTATATACTCCCTTTTCCCTGGGGAAAGCATGGAGGGTGAGATGTTTTTCAGTGGGAAGACCATAGTTAACATGGAAGAAAATCACTAGTTCTGGAACTCGTCCGTATCCACTGAAATCTTTATATTTCCCTTCATATAAATTTCCCTTGGGAACTAAATCCAATTGCTAGCCTCAGCTAGACTAGATCCACTGTCTCAGTGGAACTTATGTAAATATTGACTTCGCAAAAAAGCACATTGCTAGTTTGGACTAACAATTGGATTTAGACCTGTGATTTTCACTGATGTTTTGTTTCGGTAATGAAATAAAAGATACGCCTCCAGTACTATGAGCTTCTGGCTCCTGAAACCAAGGCAGTTAATTTAGAGCAATGCTTCTTAAGCTATCCAATGTGCAGGACCACATTGACAGGGATTTGCACTATACTGAAACTGTGTGTTTCTGTTCCAGAAACTCACCAGAGACCATCAGTCAATGGATCAGGGACTGGCACCAGTCTAGTTTTTGAACAACACCATTTTAGAGCACTTGAAAAGAAGCGGAAAAGTTAGTGGGCAAGATCTTTACAGATATATAAGTTGTGTCTCAGTCCCAAGTGACAGCTCCTCTGCAGTTATACAGAGAATGAACGTCTTGATGAAGTAAGAAGTTACTTTGAGAAAGAGAGGAATGACCTCTTTGAAGGTTTCCATTTTTCAGCAAATGAACAGATATCCTCTCATGCAAAGGATATGCTTCAAGAAATTCAAATGATGAGACACACAGACAGCTGCATTTATGACAGTGCACATAGACTATATGGTGAATTGCACGCTGGTGCAATGGTTGAAGACATCATATATTTTCTCAATATCCTTACAGACAGTGCTGTTCTAGTAGACCAATATGGCTGCAAACATCAGGCCAACTGGTTTCAAAGCTTTATTTTTCTGGCTGTTTTCATTGCAAAACCATGAATTAGCATAATGATGGAGACTGCAACTTGGAGCAGGCCTCTCTAAACTTCTGGTGGGGGGGGTACTTTCCCTACCCCAAGTGGAGGCTTTCCTCACAATGGAAGGCTCTAGCACTGGGGTGGTCAGTTAGAGGACCAAATCTACTGTTGACATAAAGTTATTTTCAGTTTCTAAATCAAGAACAGATTCTGAAGACCTCCAAAAGATTCTCTTTAAACTGTGGAAAAAGATATTAAAGTGGTAAATTACAATGTAAACTGTAAAGATGCACACAAGGCCAAAAAATTTGAGTTTTACACAAATTTAGTGATCAGTTACCAGTGACTGAACAAGAAAAAAATCTTTTGGTTGTAGTGGATAACTCAAAGGAAACATCATCATCAGACATTGTAAAAGATAAAAAGGCAAAATCCATCTGGAAAATGAATTGAAGATAACATTGCCAATATAACGTACCCTCCAACTGTCCTAGTTTGGCCAGAACAGTGCTGATGAATCGTCTGTTATCTCACTTTTGCAGCTGTGTTTAAAAGGCCCCAGTTTCTCTCTTCTCCTCCCAGTTTCTCTCTTCCTCCTCAGCTTGCTTCAATTGCTTCAAAAGGCATTCAAAGTGTGAATGCATCTGTGCTCAACTTGGGAGGGTGGGGGAAGAGGAGAAGGCAGAATCTTATCCTCTCCATAGACTCAGGCAAAAACAAACTACTGCCACCTTTCTTTACTCACATGTTCCTCCTCATTAATAACTTTTGTTATCTTGACCACAGTCATCTTTTGGCCACATGTGTCTCAGTTGTTTTCATTTGTGAAATGCTGGAGGATGTGACAATGTACAGTCCATCTTGGATAAACAGCACAAATCCCAACACACTGGCTATCCTAGGGTGGGACTAGAAATCACTTTTTGTCTCAAAGCCGTCACAGGTGTTACCCTAACCTACCTACACCCCCATCCTGTTGGATGTGCTTTTTCATATGGCTGACTTGGAGAGATCATGCTGACCTGAGATTGGCCAGGCTATAAAGTCAAATGGGATTAGGCAAAATACCTTGACATAAAAGGGGTTCAAGCTAATCTCTTCATCAATCCCAGATCTTTGCATTTCCAAATTGGCCCAGGTAAGACAATCAGAGACCATCGTCTTTTGATCTCACCATACAGAGTCCTTTTCTACACCCCCTACTGATCTAAGCTTCAAGAGGTTGTCTCGATTCTCATAAACTTTGGCCCTCTGGTGTCCAAGCAATCATTTATTCTGGAACCCTTTCGCCAGTCCCGTGAGAAATTTTCAAGGCTTTGCCAGAACACCCCTTCAGGATAGGAAAAAGGGTATATAAACCCTAACTTTGGCCTTGGCAACTTGTAGCATTTCAGATATAACATGTGCCACACAGCCTGCTGTTCATCTGTGCTACCCTCAGATGCCATTGGAGCCTCTCTCTTCCATCCTTCTTCTCCAGAATTGGTAATTATCACCTTCTTCCCTCAATTTCTCTCTCTATCCAACCTTTCACAACCTACTTTTCAACAGCCTTGTCTGGTTCCTAGAGTGTCTGATTTTCTGTGCCTTTGTAGATTTCAAATAAAATACTTTGTTTATTTTTAACTGGAGCTTTTCAGCAATTAGTGTTGATATACATAGGTGGAAAGATCTTGCTGTTACCCTCCTCTTGCAGGCCTTCTTTGAGCTACAATTTTCCCAAATTCTAATGAGATGCTGATATTACGGGTAGACCCCCAACATCCATTAGGTTTTAGAGTAACTCTGGGTGATCTTGAGTTAATAACTATCATTCAGTTCAGTCTACCTCAGAAGGGACTTGGAGGGGCTCCCCTGATGGTTGAGGGTTTCTAGCAATGGTAGTCCAAAAGGTAACTTTTCCAAACTCTGAAAGCTGCAGCTGCTTCTGTCTCAAACACATTGAAGGAAATGCGGTGGTGTTGGTGATATTGATAATTCTTGGGTCTGTGTTACTAACAGGGGATCCTATTGAGTGAAAAGAAATACCCCCAGTACTTGTCCATTTCCTTGCCAACAAAGAGAGAAACACATGTAACCGTTGTTACTTAAGTCAGGAGAATAGATATACACGGTAAAGTTGTATTCAACAAGGCCAGTTAATGAGCCAGTGAAATTTATTTGTTTTCAGCAATTTGGTTATTGTTCACAAACATGCCTCATTGTAACTAGTGCCAATTAAGTTTTGAAACTTTTCTGATCTGAAGCTGTATTTATTGGAACGGTCATTGGTTATGGTACTGTGTAAAAATCCGATTTCCCCCTCACGTGTTCCTGCAATCCAGGCTGTCAACTGATGTTCACTCCCCCACAAGTACTGAATTACATTTGTCTGAAGACATGCAGCATTCTTGTGGAACATAAAGAACTTCTGAAGAACTTTACCATTCTTTCATTTCTAAAACATGATTTTAGAACTGCCCCCATCTGGCTTTGTGGGGCTGCCAAGTGCAATGCAAACAGGGCTGAGCTTTATGTTTGATGGCTTCCATGGAGGTTTTCAGTGAGCAAAGTAAAAGGTTTATAATCTGGAACACATTATCTGGGGATTCATAGGATTTGATGTTTCCTTTGCTTCTCCAACCAATTCTTTCAGTCAGGAGGCACAGCAAATTCCAGTTCCCATGCACACCAACTAGAAATGACACAACTTTATTTAAACTTTATATACTTTATATAAATGCTTTATATAATACAGTGACTTATATAAAATACTCCTAGCCTTGAACTTTTGTTCCTCAGAGAAATCTGATAAAAAGCTACTAGTCTCGCTTTCATTTCATAATATTCTGGCCCCATTATTTACAAGCTTATTTTATTCTATATCCATGAAAATATCCACCCACCACTTAACATAACACTTCAGGTAGCTGATGAATGACTTTCAGTTTCATCAACTCGTCACTAAGCATCAAAACTTCATTCTTTTAGCTGTAATAAATTCAAAGTAGTGGTGTTATTTGTTATTTGATGGTGGTTGTTTTTTAACTAATGAAGGCCAAGATAACTATTTTTAAATAATTTAATGAGAGCAACGGTAACAGCAGGCTTTTTGTACCTTGACTAACATAAATGTCAGCTTGTTGGTAGGATTTGGATGGATTTTGAGGAGCAGCTTATTAGTGGTATTGGTAAAAGAAATTGATCCCATTGGGGATAATGTATCTATTATGTGCACTATTCATGACTGAAAAATTGGTATGAAAAATAACAACAGATGCGTAACACATTGATGATGGTGGTGGTGGTGGTGGTGGTGGTGCTGAGCAACAGGTTCTAGTTCACTCTTGTCTCCATGATTCAACAGCTTCTTGAGACACAACAGTGATCTCAACTGTGGTTGATCCAGGCACAAGTAAGTATTTTGTTCACTTTAATTTTATAAGAAAATTTGTAAATTTCTTCATAAATTTGACAAAAAGATCTTGATTTTTTTTAAAAAAAAAAAGTGGGATAAAGGAAAAGTTACAGATCATAAATCTAGGAGAAGGTTTTGCATTCTTAGATCCCATCATATTTGTGGTCTTGAATTGGACTTAACTCTTCTTTCTTTTCTGACAGGTTGTTCTCCGCACAACTACATGTGCACAGTCAGCTTTACTCCCTACCATGCTTTGATGTTTAAAAAGGAGTTTTATTGCGCTGTAAGGGGATGATGGCATTGAGAAACAGTGTGCTGGGAATAAGAGAATGTTCTTGTAACAAGCTTTGATAAGGATGAAGAGATGCAGCTGCAAGGTCACGCAGCTGGCAGGTGGAATGGGAGTCTGGTAAAAGTGTTGTTTTGCTTAGCTGGCAGACAGAATGCTAGCGTGTGCTAATTTGAAAAAGAATGGTTTATATAGTACTGCAAACCTAAAGCTTCCGCAGTCTTTGCAGTAAGCAAAATGTGCTGTTGTTATTTCACTGAATAAAGCTTTTGGAGACTTCTAATTTCTGGGGCTGGAGTTATCCTGTACATCACAATGTGGCAGGCAGGTACAACATGACCATAAAAAAGCCTTTCATATTACATTTGACTAGTGCAGATGGGAGAAAAATTCATTTGGCTTGTGGTGATATTTTTCGACAAAAAGAACTTGAGATTTTAAAAAACCATATTTAATGCTGCTGCTGCTGCTGATCTGTTTAATCCAAGTTTGTCTATGGTGTGTATACTCAGATATAATTGTGAACCATAGCACAAATTATGGTTTAATCTCCTTGACTGACAGCCCATCACAAATCATAGCCATTAATTAGAATAGGTTCAGACAGCATGCTAAACTATGACTAGATATTGCCCTTCTTGCCACTATGGCCCTTTCCAGAGGATGACATTCTCGTGTGTCATCCTGTTGCAGTCCCAGCCATGCCTCTGCTGGGATGGGAATGTATCCCCAATGCTTCCCTCCTTCACGGTGCCTGTGGAAGGGAGCATGAGGGGCACACCCTTCCTGCTGCACTGCAGCCAGCCTTCTTCCCATGCTTCAGTGGGGAAGGAAGCATGTGATAACGCTTCTACCCTTTCTGCATGGCTGGCTGTGATGGAAGGATCATGCAATCGGGGGTCATTGATGGAGTTTCTCTGTCAATGATATACTCTGCGATCCTGCTGACTGGAGACACAAGAAGGGCAGGATTGCAACAACATCACGATCCTGCTTCTCTCATGTTCCCATGCTGGAATGCCGCTGTCCTGCAGAAAGGGCCTATGTCTAGTCAGAACCAAGGGACTGTTGGTTTTGCCGCAGGAGAAAAGGCTTGGGAAGCATAAGAAATTTCTTCTTCGTTAATTCCAGTATGAACTGGCCTGATGCATATTTCCTGGATGAATAAAGGGAACTTAAATCACCTGCTATCAGGGCCACCTTAGCCATTAGGCACTTTAGGCACAGTGCCGAGAAGCCAACAAAAATTTTAGGGCCCGCATAAAACAGGGTTAGCAAAAAATTTAAGGCTCATGAGGTGAGGAGTCAAAAACGAGAGTGTCTAAGGCCTACGAACACTTTATTGAGGCCCTGTCTGCTATCGTACTTCCCGAAGTGTTCAACTCATGAAATGTTCAATTTTTTTAAAAAAAGATAGAGGTTCAAAATGTCTGAGAGAAAATACATTTAGAAATGCTTATTTTGAGGGAAAATACATTTAAAATACATATTTTAATGTACATACAAATGTGAATTTTTAGGGGGAATGAAACAAGTTTGTAAAGAAATACATGAAAAATTGCACAGATTAGAAATGGTTTGATTTGTTCATCCCTAGTGGACCCACAGCTACATGAATCACAGAAATATTGTACAAGTTTCACATCTTATACTAAGAGTAACCTCGTCCACAGATTCCTACCCATAACACCTACTTACTACACAAGACTGAAGTAAATCGGTACAGCACAAGTGGAATATACCACATAACAGCCCTTTGCTGAGTTGCATCTCACAAACATCCCTGAGGGTAACAACTAATTCAAGCAATCCATCTTATGCCTTCCTGATGCCAGCTCCATATGTCACACACGGCATCTGCTAGTCTTTTCTCTCGACAATAGATAGCTGTTTTGTTGTTTCCTCCTGTTTGTTTCAATAACCTTTTCCAGTTTCAGTGTTACAGTTTTCAAGAGGAGAACAGCCATGTGGACACTCTGTGTGTGCCTGAATCATAATCCACCTTTGTGTCAAAACTAGGGGACACAATTGGCTGACAAGAGACCCCCACTATACAAAGAGAAACATACACAATATTGTCAAAAGAAAATTGAACAAATTATAATATTAAATCTAATGAATGTAAAAGCAGTTGAAAAACACACCAGCAAAAAGTATGCCGTTTCTTCCTTAAAAGACCCTTTCTCAACAGTCAGTGAATTGCCAAAACCACATCTGAATAAAAACATTTTTGCCTGCAACCAAAGGATAATGGAGGGAAAGATGCTGGGTCTTCCTTGCAAGAAGGTTCCACTGTTCCTCTTTCAATGTGACCGGAAACAATGGATTTACACAAGTAACTTCTTGGCTTGGGCCCCAACCTGGAGAGGGATGTCTGGAGGCATCCTTGGATTTCTTTCTATAAAGTAATGGATAGTAGGTGAAAAACAGAAAACGAGCTGGGAAAGGAGAAAGAGGAACCTTATGCCAATCTCTTCTTATCTCCTCTCATATACATCACCTACATGTAGCTAGACTCATAGGGAGATGAATCATGCCCATAGTCAAGACTTGGAAGGAAAAACTAATGGGGTCAACTATTCCCCTTATAGTAATATTAATTTGGAGGCATGCTTGAACAATTACTGAAGCATACTCCAAATTAATCAATGGAACTGCAACTAAATGTTTGTGTCTCCTCAAGTCCAGCCCCATCTACTCATCTGGTATGTTATAAGAAGCTCAAGAAAGTCCAACATTTCAGCCACGTTTCTTTCAGGCCACTGAGTATGCACAATTTGGAGTAGTGGTCATGATGGTTTATGTTCACTTATAGACATCTTTTAAACTTAATTTTTAAAAATACATTGTAGAACTCAGTGCTAATCGGATTATGCTGATGTCTCCATTTTGTTTTTCATTGGTCTGGTTTGAATATAGTCCAGTAGACATTCAACCTGATAGTTCCTCCCCCACTACTTTTTTTAAGCCACTAGAAAGTCTCCAGTGTAAATCTCAGCCAGAGAGAGCCTTCAAAATGGCCCAATCTGTCCTGGGTTCTAACTTCAATATGAAGACAAGGATATCACTCGTTCTGATAGAGTTACAAGAGTGAAAATTGGAGGGGATTTCCAGTGATGTATTTAAGTCTTTTACTCCAAGTCTCAAGTCAAGTCTGGAAGCCAACTTTATACTCCAGCCTTTATTCCAGAATTTCTGGACAGAGTTGAATAAAGTCAGTATTAACAATTAAATAGCTTTAGCCCTCTACTTTTGTGATTTTGCCACCTGCAGCTTTGGAAGCGGGGAATAGATCCTTCTTACTTCCCATTTGCAAAGCTGGAGGCTTTTAAAAGTGGGGAGTAGGGTCCTTCTTATTCTCCATTACTGAAGCTTCATGAGCTTTAGAAGGAAGGATTCTTCCTCCACAAGCCCATTGCCTAACCCATTTGCTGTTCCCTCTCAGAAATGTGTTCACACTTTGGGCTTGAGACAGATTGTCATGTGACCAGTAAGTTGTAAGGTTTCTGGATGAATGTGTTATGTTATTGAACCAAGGGCATCAGGTCAGTCACTAAAAATATGCAAGTCTCAAGTCGAGTTGAGTTAGTGTGTAATTTTTCCTGAGTAAAGTCCAAGTCGAGTCACTGAAGTGACCGAAATCTGACTTGAGTCCAAGCCTATTGACTTGAGTCTACATCACTGAGGATTTCTGTACCTTCAGTGACTGGGTAGAAGAGAGATCTAAATATCTTAAAGGGATCAGATCCCATCTGATCTTGGAAGTAAAACAGGGTCAGCTCTGGTTAGTACTTAAATGGAAGACTGCCATTAAATACCAGGTGCTATAGGCTGTATTTCAGAAGAAGAAAGTGGAAAACCACCTCTGAGTATTCCTTGTCCATAAGAAACCTATGAACTTCAGGGTGTTGCTGTAAGTTGACAGCTGAATAAAGGCACCACACACACACACACACACATGGTTGCTACCTCCAACAGAAACAGACAAGAAACGAGTATTTTGTCCCTGGTAATCAAGAAGTGCTGGCATTTGCACCATTTAAGCCCTAACTCCACTAAAAGAAATGTAGTGTAGAAACATTAGAACACAGACTTAGACTAATTAATCTAAGACAGCAAGTGCAGCTAAAATAATAAAATAATAATAATAATAATATATTTATATCCTGCCTCTCCCCATGGATCGAGGTAGTACTACAACAATACATTAAATACATTAAAAGCATTAAAACATTAAAGCATTAAAACCATGAACTAGGAAATGACACAAATACCAGTATATGCTGCACTTAACTTTTAGACAAACACACTCAGCTACTAAGTATCAGCACAGTAAGGTTGCTCTGGGACTAAATACATTAAAAGTACAGATTCAGAAATCATAGAATCATCTGATCTTGGAAGCTAAGCAGGGCTAGCACTGATTAGTATTTGGATGGGAGATCACCAATGAATACCAGGTCTTGTAGGTTACATTTCAGAGAAGGGAACTGGCAAAACCACCTTTGAGTATTCCTTACCCAAGAAAACCCTATGAGATTTGTGGGGTCACCATAAGTCAACAGATGACTTGAAGAAATGCCAGCAGGTGTTGCTTGTCATGTAACCAGGTAAAAACAACACCTGCTGAAATCCCTTCTTCTACACAACCATGAAAATTACAGGAACTCTCTCCAGTTTTTACTCTGGCTAACCCTAGGTAACTACCAGAAGTAGCACCCATAGCAATAAACTTCTAGAAGATACTGATTTTCCAGCAATAAATCATTTCAAGAATTTTCTTTATTTCAAAAATTCATTTTCGTGAACAAGCAGCAGAGTGAGACATCTTAACTTAATACCATTGCAGCATTGGCTCCTTAGCTAGTAATCACAAATAGTTTTGCATTAGGGAAGGGGAGGCTGTAGATGGTATCCTGGAGTGCTTTTCTTGGTCCCTTATTATTTTGCCCTCTGTCAATGGCATTCTGCACTTCATTTGTAGGCAGACGTCTTTCAAGCCAGAACAACTCTTCTGCTTCTGCTGAATGCAAGTTACTCGCCTACCTACAATTAGAACAATCTGGTTTCTTGCTGGGTTTCTCTGAAACGAGAGGCAGCAGGGCCTCACACAGCAATAAAAACTCATGATCACATGTGATGGAAATTGTGGCAGGCTAGGATTTCTCCTGCTGTTTCCATAAGATTTCCTAATTTCAAAATTGTCTGAGAAATAAAGGGAGAAATATAGCATGAGTATTTCAGCTAGTCTCTGGTGCTATTTTTTGCCTTAGCCTGTTGTGTTTCGGCTATTCTATTAAACTTTTTTTTCCTCGAGCCAGCAGCAATCAGACTTTTGTTTGTTTCCTTCTGTGGTTTTATATTTCAGGACTTTTGTACCCTGGCCTGTTCCAGTCTCTTAAACACAAAGTACTATTTTTGCCATATACATTCCTACATAACCAATTAATGCCCACCTATCCACATACTTCCTAATGATCTCTGAGATCTTTACTACTAAGCAGGATCAGTCTCTCTGACAGTACAATAAAGACATACAGGAAAGATACCTGTTTCTTTCTCACATTGGAACTGCTATCTCCAAGAAATCTACCAGACCCACTAGGAGAGGGTTTTGTAAAGGATTTGATCCATGTGAATTCAAAAACAATTATTTGGAACAACATTCCTTCCTGGGTGAAAGGCAGTGTATAAATTAATTAATTAAACAAGTGAATATATTTTATCATACTCATTCAACATCATAATTTTGATCAAAGTTGTAATGTGATGCCACTATACCATCCTGAACACACCTGATCTCATATAATTTTGGACATAAAGTAGGACAGAGCCTGGTTAGTACTTGGAAGGAAGATGATCAGGGAATAGTAGGGTTCTCCTGGTGAATGGAGTAAAACAGCATCTTGCCTGAAACCCTGGAGGCCTGCTGCCAGTTAGATTCGACAGTTCTAGGCTAGATATACCAAAAGTCTGAGTCAGTTTTAAGGCTTTTCATTTTCCTTTGCTTGCTCCATAATCCAGCATACGCAGAACTGGCATAGCTGGCTTGTCTATTTCAGTGGCTTACTTAGCATATTTGACATTCAGTGCAGATCTCTTTTAACACCCCCCCCCAACATCAATAACAACAGCAACAACAACAAAATTATTTTCTGTACTGATCATTAAGTGAAAGAAATAATAATAGTGTTTGAAAAGAAACACAGAACCCTGTGTACCCACAGCAAAAATGATCTTCTATTGAATTTTGTATGTCAGTAAAATCATATCAGTAAAAACTAATTTTTTATTACTTTTTCTTTTTTGTACAATAATTTAAATAATGCAAATACCAGCACTTCTTTATTACCGGGGCAATGATATTCATTTCTTGTCTGTTTCTGTTAGAGGTAGCAACCCTGTGTGTGTGCGTGCACATGCACACACCTGTCAACTTATGGCAACCTCAAGAATTTCATAGATTTCTTATGGGCAAGGAAGGAAAAGGTATACATTGAGGGTCTCCCATCCAAGTACTAACTAGGGCTGACCCTATTTAGTTTCTAAGATCAGGGAAAAAAAATCTGGTGCATACCATAGACCAAAGACAAGGAAATGTGAAATTAGCCCTTTCTAAAGAACTTCATTTATTATTTGAAATCACTTACAAGAAATCTAAAACCCACAGTAAACACCTACCTTTCCTCAAAGGGCAACTATTTATCTGTACATCTGTCTATCCTCTACCTGACTTTCCTCATCTCCTTTCCATCTGGGAGCATCCAGATGCCAAGAAACTTGGGGAAAATATAAGCAAGCTTACATTTTTTCTGGAAACCTTCTAAAGATTGCCATGTCTTTGCAGTGTGTGCTAGTATGCTTATAGCACTGTAAAAGGAAGGAGGGAAGGAGGGAGGGAGAGAGAAAAGGAAAAGAAAAGAAAAGATAGCCCTGCTATTTGCACAGACAACAGATCAAAAATTGCAACAATCACCTGGGAAACTTTGGATAACAAAAGCAAGCTCTTTCTGCCCCAAGACTAGAGAAACCTCATTTTCTGCAGTCTATCTCTGCTTCCAGATGGTCTTACTTTACAAATTACATGTAGAGATTTTTTTAAAAAAAATATATGAAAAGCTGATTTAGCATGAGCTTTTGTAGATATCAATCCACTTCCTCAGTCATTGTACTTGGGGAAGTGGACTGATATCCACTAATACTCAAGCTAAAATATAAATCACTTAGTCTTAAAGGGGCTGCTAGATTCCTGCTTTCGTCCCCCTCCCTCTTAGCTTTTCTCCCAGTTTCATTTTCAAAAGGAACCTGCAGCTACCTTTGCCCCACCACATCTCCTCTTTGCTTTTCTGCCTTACTCAAGGATATTCTAAGGAGAGCAGGAGGTGATAGGCTTGACTTGATATCTCCATTGTCAGTGTCTCTTGCTCAGCTATTGTTCCTGACAATGGATCTCTGCTTCTTTTTTCTGGCACTTCAGTGAGGGAGGGAAAAGGAGGAGCTGCCATTGCAAACCCTTATTTTGTACACCAGGGGCAGAGCATCGCCCCACACACACAATAGGGCATCACTGGTCTACATATAATCCTCAAAGCATTTTGTTTTCCAGAGTGTGAGCTTTACTGGTGAAACCTAACTACCAGATAGACATTTACTATAACAGGAATGTAGCAATAGCAATAGCATGTGTATTTCTATACCGCTTATCAGCTAAGTGCTCTCTAAGCGGTTTACAATGTGTTAACTAATTGCCCCCAACAAGCTGGGTACTCATTTTACCAATCTGTGAAAGGATGGAAGGCTGAGTCAACCTGGAGCCTGGCAGGATCAAACTCACAACCTTGTGGCTGCAGTATTGGCATTTAACCACTGTGCCACCAAGGCTGTGTACATGAACCATAGTCCCAATGCATGAGGTGAAGTTGTACCTACAGAGCCAAACACTTCTGGGAGCCACCTCTGCTCAGAAGCATCCTTTTAATTCAGGGTAGCTTGCTGTTGGAGTGAAAATCTGATCATCTTTCACCATTAGCTATGATGGGAGTTGGCATTCTGTAAGACCTAGAGTGCCACACATTTCTCCACCCCACTTCAATTTGTTAGCACTCTATGAAACTTTGTTTCTCTGATTCTACTACCAACAGATCAATGGGTTGCCTACAATCACTGGTTAAACAATGGAAAGCAATTCTGGGGAAAAAATGGAGTTGCCAGACACCACCTAGAACAACAATGACAACAACAACATGCCTTTAAAACTCCTACTAAAGCAGATTGAATGGACTACCTTTCTCATTAACAATAACAAGTAGGATTTTACATTTATTCATCCTATTCTATGTGAAAAACAAAGAAAAAGAGGTAGTGAATGGAAGAAGCCAGGGCTCCTTTGTCTCACACTCTTTTGGAGCATTCATTGTGGAACCAGTTCTCCAGATTGTAACCTGTACTTTCATCATCAATCTTTCCTCCTCTGATGGAGAATTTCAAGATTCTCTGTTGGAAAACCCTCTGATAGAGAAATTTAGGATATTATTGCCTTCTTTAAAGAGTAGGAAGGTATCTGCCAAGAAGGAAGGAAGGAAGGAAGGAAGGAAGGAAGGAAGGAAGGAAGGAAGGAAGGAGGGAGGGAGGGAGGGAGGGAGGGAGGGAGGGGAAGGAAGGAAGAGGAAGGAGAGCTATCACTGTCCACTGGCAGAATTTCTACACATTTTTACAGCAGAGGCAGTTTGTAACTTCCACATCAGGGGATGTGAATCCACTCTGGGGTTTAGTCTGAACTTTAAAGGAGTTGTCCAAGGTGCTGATCTCTATGCCCCCAGCTAGTTTCAGCACCATGGATACATAGAATCATAGAATCATAGAAATTCAGAGTTGGAAGAGACCACACAGGCCATCCAGTCCAACCCCCTGCCATGCAGGAACACCCTCAAATCAATCCCGACAGATGGCCATCAAGCCTCTGCTTAAAAACCTCCAAGGAAGGAGACTCCACTACACTCCAAGGCAGCAGATTCAACTGCCGAACAGCCCTGACTGTCAGGAAGTTCTTCCTGAGGTTCAGGTGGAATCTCCTTTCCTGCAGCTTGAATCCATTGCTCCTTGTCCTGGTCTCTGGAGCAGCAGAAAACAAGTCCCCTCCTTCCTCTACGAGGCATCCCTTCAACTATTTAAACATGGCTATCATGTCCCCTCTTAACCTCCTCTTCTGCAGACTAAACATACCCAGCTCTCTAAGTCTATCCTCATAGGGCATGGCTTCCAGGCCTCTCACCATTTTGGTCGCCCTCCTCTGGACTTGCTCCAGCTTGTCAATATCCTTCTTGAATTGGGGTGCCCAGAACTGGACACAGTATTCAAGATGGGGTCTAACCAAAGCAGAGTAGAGTGGTACCAGTACCTCCCTCGATCTAGACACCATACTCCTATTGATGCAGCCAAGAATTGCATTGGCTTTCTTGGCTGCCGCATCACACTGCTGACTCATGTTCAGCTTGTGGTCTATGAAGACTCCTAGATCCCTTTCACACGTACTGCTATCCAGCCACGTGTCCCCCATCCTATATTTGTGGATTCCATTATTTCTGCCTAAGTGTAGGACCTTACATTTCTTTCTGTTGAATTTCATTTTGTTCGCCTTGGCCCAGCTCTCCAATCTATCCAGGTCATTTTGAATTTTGATCCTGTCCTCTGGCGTATTAGCAACCCCTCCCAATTTGGTGTCATCTGCAAATTTGATGAGCATGCCCTCTATTCCTTCATCCAAGTCGTTGATAAAAATATTGAACAGCACTGGGCCTAGGACAGAACCCTGTGGCACCCCGCTAGTCACTTCTCTCCAGGACGAAAGCAGCCATTCGTGATCACCCTTTGGGTTCGGTCGGTCAACCAATTACAAATCCAACTAACGGTAGCCCTGTCCAGCCCACATTTTACTAGCTTCGTTGCAAGAATGTCATGGGGAACTTTGTCAAAGGCCTTACTGAAATCGAGATATGCTATATCCACAGCACTCCCTTCATCTATCAAGCTAGTAACTCTGTCATAAAAAGAGATAAGATTAGTCTGGCATGACTTATTTTTGAGAAATCCATGTTGACTTCTCGTGATTACCGCGTTGCTTTCTAAATGATTAGAAACTGACTGCTTAATGATCTGCTCCAGGATCTTTCCGGGTACTGATGTCAGGCTGACTGGGCGATAATTATTTGGGTCCTCTTTTTTTCCCTTCTTGAAGATGGGGATCTCATTTCCTCTGCTTCCTCCCCTGCTCCCCAACTGCCAGGTTGAGTGCTTGTATCCTTCTGGGAAAATACGGAGGCAAAGAAGGTGTTAAGTAGCTCTGCCTTTTCTCTCCCCCCTGTGAGCAATTCGCCATCTTCTCTGCGTAGCGACCCTACTGTCTCCTTCTTTTTCCTTTTGCTGCGGACATATTTAAAAAAAACCTTTTTATTGTTTTTAATGTCTCTGGCCAGCCTAAGCTCGTTCTGTGCTTTAGCCTTTCTGACTTCCTCCCTAAATCTCCTAGCTACTTGCTTAAATTCTTCTTTGGTGGTTTTCCCCTTCTTCCATTTCCTATACATGTTTCTCTTAACTCTTAGCTCAGCTGAGAGTTCTTTAGTCAACCATTCTGGTTTCTTCAAATGCTTTCCATTTTTCCTCCTTAATGGCACTGTTTTAGACTGTGCCTTCAGTATCTCCTTTTTAAGGAACTCCCATGCCTCCTGAACTCCTTTCCCTTTCACTATTCCTGACCACGGAATTCCAGCCAGCAGCTCCCTAAGTTTACAGAAGTCCGCTTTTTTAAAATCTAAGATGAGTGTCTGGCTACCCTTATCTTCTCCTTCCCACTGAATGCTAAATTCCAACAGGGCATGGTCACTCCCCCCTAAAGATCCAACCACTTCTACCTCATTCACAAGGTCATCCATGTTGGTCAAGACCAGATCTAGAATATTTGATCCCCTTGTGGCCTCTTCCACCTTCTGGACCATGAAGTTGTCTGCAAGACAAGCAAGAAACTTGCTGGACCTTGCTGTCTTGGCAGAGTTTGACTGCCAGCATATATCCGGGTAATTGAAATCTCCTATTATTACTGTATCCCTCCTCTTTGAATGTGCAGTCATTTGGTTGAGGAAGGCGTCATCCAAGTCCTCAGCCTGGGTTGGAGGTCTGTAGTAAACCCCCACCAGAATATCCCTATTGTTTCTCGCTGCCTTAATTCTTACCCAAATGCTCTCTACCTGGCTTTCTGGGTTTAAGTCCTGGATCTCTTCACAGGTGAAAACATCCTTGACATACAAGGCTACTCCTCCTCCTTTCTTGTTTGGTCTATTTTTACAAAACAGGCTATACCCCTCTATTCCTGTATTCCAATCATGAGACTCATCCCACCAGGTCTCAGTGATGCCTATCAAATCGTATTTATTTTCTTGTACTAGGAGTACAAGCTCATCCTGCTTGTTTCCCATACTCCTTGCATTAGTGTAGAGACACTTAAGTCCCTGGGCCCTTCCTGCAAGTCCTGTACTATTGATTCTACTCCTCCTGCCATTGGCCACTTGTACTACTTGTCCAGTATCATTTGGGCCTTTTACCCCTGTGTTCTCTGAGTCCTTGCCCTGAATTATATTGTCCCCCTCCCCAGTGGAACTTAGTTTAAAGACCTCTTAATCTTCCTTGCAAGACTGTTAGCAAAAACATTCCTGCCAAGTTTTGTGAGGTGCAGCCCATCCCTCGCCAGAAGCCCATGTTCATGGAAATTCAGGCCATGTTCCAAAAACCCAAACCGTTGTTGGCGGCACCATGTGCGGAGCCAGTTGTTGACCTCTACTATTGCCCTTTCCCTACGTGCGCCGTATCCTTGAACAGGGAGGAGAGACGAAATGACCACCTGCACACCAAGGTCCTTAAGCTTTGTCCCCATACGTTCGTAGTCCTTTGCAATGTGGTTTAAGCTGCTCCTCGCAGTGTCATTGGTTCCGACATGAACCAAAATGAGGGGCTTATAGTCAGTGGGTTTGACTAGCCTGGTTAGCCTCTCCGTTACGTGGTTGATCCTGGCCCCAGGAAGACAACAGACCTCTCGATTGAGCTTGTCCGTTTTGCAGATTGCTGTTTCAGTTCCTCTTAGCAAAGAGTCCCCAACAACCAGAACCCGCCTCTTCTGAGGCTTCCCCTGGGCTCCTCGATAAGCGTGTTTTACCAGGACTGCCTGAGCATTCTGTTGAGGCTGGGAGCCTTGATCTAGTTCCTGTTGCTGATGTTGGATTCTTTCTTGTTGACATTCTGTTCCCTCTGCGTAGTGCTCCTCTTTGTCTGTAAGTCCAAGTACATCAAAGCGATTGTGTAGGTTAAGAGTCTCTGTTACCTCATTTAATGCTCAGATTAAAACCAAAAGTAGATTCACCACCTATACAGCTGCTGTACTGTTATACAGGAAAACTACAGCTGAAAAATGATAAACATTCAGATAATTGGAAGCACTATTTAAATAAACTACCACAAGCATAAAGTTACATTTTAGACTACACTTCCCAGAAGAAGCATGATCAAGGAGAGATGTAGTGCAAAGTAATGTCTGGGGACCTTGTTTGGGAGGTGGTTGCTAGGAGCCTTGAATCAGATTGGGGGCAGCATCCTTGAAGCTAAACGGAAAAGTTACATTTTGGGGAATTCAGCCAGTATGTTGGTCACTGACCATGATGATAAGGGAGCATAGAGAGGTGCAGTCCAAAAGTAACTTTTCCAAACTAGGATAGAGGCAATTAATTCTTCCCCTTCATTTTTTTTTTCTCTTGTAAGGTTGTATGTAGTTATAGTATGTTCAAATAATTGACTAAATACCAGTAGATTGAGCAAGAGAGAATGGGCACAGACCTGACCCCCCCTTCCCCCATAAGCACTGTGTATGGATGCCATTTCATCTGCAAAGAGCTTAGGTTGTCAAGGAATCATAATAATTGGTGTTTCAGATAAGCAGGAGATCTGCTGAACTTGTATATAAGCTTACATAGCGAGAGATGCTTATATGCATGGCTCTTCATTAAAAAGCATGCCTTGTTATTACAATTAAAAAAATCTCTTCTCCTGTCCTGCCACACAAGGAGCCCCTCAAATAGTCATGAGGAAATGACATGTATTTATTAATCTTGCAATAAGAAAGCTCAGCTCTACTGAAGTCAATGTGAATGGTTTTTCACAGAGCAATTACAATGCCTTCTCTTAATGCAAATCAGCAGCGTGCATTCTGCCTTCCCCAATTAAAGTACCCCCTGCCTAAGAACTAGTTGAAGCCATTTCCCTCTTTTTCTTCTTCTTTTCTTCTCTTCCTCCCCCCAAGGAAAAGCTTCTTTCTGTGGGGGCTAACTGGCAAGAAGGAGAGAGTTCCAAGGACA
Organism: Ctenosaura bakeri; assembly: GCA_948474755.1. Taxonomy (NCBI): domain Eukaryota; kingdom Metazoa; phylum Chordata; class Lepidosauria; order Squamata; family Iguanidae; genus Ctenosaura; species Ctenosaura bakeri. The sequence continues at coordinate 27,614 of CAOLHI010006179.1, forward strand.
AGAAGAAAGGATCAAACTGAGAGATTATTCAAAGTCTAGCTTGAGTATTTAAAAAGACTGAAGAACTCAGAGTTGAAAGTGATAGTTTGACCTGAGCAAACTTTATGTCTCAGTTTTGGTTCTTGATTCTATGAACCTAGTTATATAACCTAGTTCGGCATCTTTACTCAGACGTTAAGTCCTACTGAGTTCAATAGGACCCCATGCCCAAATAAGTGGATATAAGAGGTTCATTTCATCACCTACAAATCAGATCTGTTTCAGAAGTGCAGCAGAAATATGATTCTGTGTCTGCTCAGTAGGCTAAGAAAAGAAGCCCATTTCTCTTTCTAATCTTTAGAGTTCTTCCGAAATCTTCTCCTTCCCATATCATGACTGCTGTTCAGAGAGGTCACAAAATAATCTATACCAGCAAGACAATTCTTTACTAATTTTCTTTTCAAAGAAAGCAATGAACAATTTTAGCAATTTTCTTCCCACTGCAAGGAAGTCTTAGAAAACTGCAATTTTTGAAGGCTATTTGCAGTTTGGGACTAATTCTGTACACACATGCTATTTTTATGCAGAACAATTTTCTCTGCAGGAAAAGGCATTTTCTGTGTAGAAAGTATTTCAGTGTTGAACTATTATGATTGGTGAAGAAAATGCTGCTTCTTGCACAGAAAATGCTATTTCTTCTGCAGACCAAAAATGTAAGTTTTGCATCAAAACTATGGGATTCTTTGTATGGAAAGGAAGGAGAAAAGGAATGTGGGAGCATCTTTAAGACTAAATAGTATTTATTTTAGCATGTGCTCATGGATATAAACCCACTTCTTTAGATGTAGTCATGAGGCCTCAGATATAAAGCATCTTTATATAGTTGTGGAGCTGGGATACAATGTAATAGGATCCAGATAAAAAAGACACAAATCATGTCCTTTGCTCTAAATTTTCAAAGGGTCAGGTGAGGTGATAGAACATCTTCAGATCTTTACAGTGGCCAATTAATGTTGACATCTGAAAGCAATACATCTGCTTCCCAAAAGTCAGTTTCCCTGGGTTCAAGATGCTCTCTGAGATTCCTTTGGTTATGCATGCAGTAGTGAGGACTCTTGTATTAATATATGTAGTGCACCATGGAGCCATTGTCTTTGTTCATACCTCTGCTAATGGATTGGATTGGAATTTGCAAATATAATTCAACTCAACTGTTTGTCTTCCTTTGTTATATCCTGTAAATCCCTTACTGTATGTCCAAGAAGGTTGAACTGTTCTGCAGCTGGTTTGGGGATATATCCCACCCTCTCATGTTTGATGTATCTGTAAAGATCCATCTTAGCATGCATGAACCAAAGTTTTAGGCCATTTCCGCACTGGACCTCAAAGGCCCCTCCCTAAACTGCAAACCCCAGGATTCCGTAGGATATTGAAAGTGGAATAAAAGCGCTATAACAGTCCAGTGCAGAAATGGCCTTAGATTCCAGAAGATTCAGTCTGTTCATGTCCAATACCCTTCTGGTGGGCTTTCCATAGCATTGGCAAATCTAAAATATTTCATACCCAGTACAGGTAATTTTTGTGACACCCCATCCCAATAAAACCATTTTCAGTTATAATTATGAAATGAAATGAATTATAATAATGTCCAGAAAAGAGATAGAGTCAATGAAAATTCTACTCTATAGAGGTTTGTATATATAATCATGTAAGTACAAATATATAAACAGAATAATAAATAAAATAAATAAAAATAAAATAAATATCACTGTACAAAAAGGGAACAATAATGATTAGTCCATTTAAATTACATTAATGTGTTTTTTGAAAAAAGATTGGAAAATTTATCCAATGTATGTTTGCAATACGATCATCAGTGTCTGTTCCTTTTTGAACTCAGCTTGGATTTCTGGCATTTCTTGCTCCATATATGGTGTAAGTCTTTGTTCTAAAAATCTAAGCACCACTTTGCTTGCATAGGAAATTAGCCCAGTGCTCCAGTGGTGACTGATGCCTGTTTCCAGGGGATTGGAATGTATATCGAACATTTTCAATCTACAGTCCATGGTTTTCTGTTGGAAGATCTTAAATAGAATTTGAGGGAATTCTATCTCTGTAGCATGAAACAACTGTATTGGTACACCATCTATTCCTGGTGATTGATTTGTCCCAAGTGCTTTGAGTTCAACTTCCATTTCACTTTCTAAAAATTGTGGGTTGCACTTGAAATAGTTCTCCCCTGAATTAATCTGCCATCCTTTCATCTCTTGTATTGTAGTTCTTCAGTGTGTTGTTTCCATCATCGTTTTTATTTCTTCTTGATCATTTAGTGTGTTTTGCTGCCCATCATGTAGCAGCCCACTCCTGCTTTAGATTTCCTTTTGATTTCTTGGATCTTGGAGAAGTCTCCTGTTCTACCTGTTGCCATTTTTCATTTCAGTGCATTGGTTATTATGGTAGTTTTCTTTGTCCCTGCATACAGGTGGCTGAACATTTGGGCTCAAGATTCTGACCCTATTTCTGTTGCTTTTTTCTTTTGTTTCTTGTCCATCCTTAACTGTTTGTACATTGTTTTTAAATTATACAGATATGTTCTTCAGGTTGCATTTTGACACAGTGATCCATTTAGTGTTCTTCTTCTCTTTCCTCTAAGTTTTAATATTAAGAGTTCATGGTCTGCCAACACTACAATATACTATGAGTCTTGGATAGTACCTACCCCCCTTAAAATCTCCAATGGACTCACCATTCTGCCAAGCAGAAAAGGTGCTGGAGAAAGAAAATTAGAAATCACATTTGAGGATAAATGAAAAGAAAAGAAGAAGGGGAAAGAGGAATCTACATCCCCTTTAAGACTCATGAATGCAATGGCTAAGGAACAGGACTGATACCCACAAAAGCTCATGGCAAAATAAAAACCAGTTTGTTTTGAAAGGGCTGCTTCTGTGAGGGGAATGGTTTCATTGACAAGTTGATAAGCTGGAGCATGTCCAGAGGAGGGCAACCAAAATGGTGAAGGGTCTGGAAGCCATGCCCTATGAGGAGCAGCTTAGGGAGCTGGGTATGTTTAGTCTGCAGAAGAGAAGGTTAAGCCATGTTTAAATAGTTGAAGGGATGTCATGTCAAGGAGGGAGTGGGCTTATTTTCTGCTGGTCCCAAGACTAGGACAAAGAGCAATGGATTCAAGCTGCAGGAAAGGAGATTCCACCTGAACCTCCGGAAGAACTTCTTGACTGTCATAGCTGTCCAGCAGTGGAATATGCTGCCTCAAAGTGTGGTGGAATTTCCTTCTTTGGAGGTTTTTAAGCAGAGGCTGGATGGCCATCTGTTGGGAATGCTTTGATGGGTGTTCCTGCATGGCAGGGGGTTGGACTGGATGGCCCCTGTGGTCTCTTCCAACACTATAATTGTATGATTCTAACTGCAAAAGGAAGTGACAGCTACCATCTCCCCACCCCAACTTCCTCCCTTCTTTTGTGCCCTGTTGTTGCTATGTATCTTCAAGGAAATTCTAAGGGGAGGAGGAGGAAACAGGCTTGCCTTGAGGCAGGTTACGAGTGTCTCCTGGCCAGTTCCTCACTCTTCTTCCCCATTTCTGGTGCCTCAGTGAAGGAAAGGGAAGTGAGGAGCCACCATTACATTTCCTTATTTTTCTGCACACAGGACTAACCACTACCACCCCACCATTAGGATGAAACCATCCCATAGACTACTGGTTGGCTATTGTGTCACTAGAATGTCAGACGACCGGGGCCTTCACTATTACTCATCATCTTTCTTGATGTGTTCTTAAATATTCTTAGAAATCTAATTTGAAATAGCTCCTCAGTCATAAGGTTTGGTCCCAAACCTTTGAAGACTCAATTGGCACTAATGTTGGCATCACTTTAATACTTAGTACAAACTTGGGAAACTTGGCTCTTCACCAAAGCTTTGGGGGCCCAGTGATTATTCCTTGGTTGTTGTTGCTTTTGTGTGCCTTCAAATCATTTCAGACTTACAGTGACCCTAAGGTGAACCTATCCCAGGGTTTTCTGGGGCTGAGAGTGTGTGATGTGCCTAAGGTGTCCCAGTGGGTTTCCATGGCTGAATGGTGAATCAAACCCCGGTTTTTAAAATCATAGTCCAATGTTCAAACACTGCACAATACTGGCTCTGTTGCTTGGTAAGTTGTAGATATTTATCTTTGTGTACAGTACAAAGACTCTTTTTACTTCTTTTAAATTGTTTTACATGGTTCTAAACTTTGCTTTAAATTGCCTGCTGTTTGCCTGTAGACTGCTCTGAGATCTTTGGACATAGGGCAGGACATAAATATTGAAATACATATGTAAGTAGATAAATAAATTCCCCTTTCCAGTGACATTAGGACACATGTTTTTACACTGAAATTTTAATTGATGTAAAGAGACAGGCTTTCTCCTTTGGAAATATTGGGTACCATCATTCACCATCATGCATGGGGTGCATCTATATACGTCAGAGCTTGGCAACATCACTTTTTTAGACTGTAACTTCCAGATCCTTCTGGCCAACTTGGCCATGGGCCATGCTCACTGGGGGATTTGGGACTTGTTGTCCAAAAATAACTTTTCTAAGGTATGATGGAGATTACAGATCACCAATGACTAGAGGGTCATAAATTCCCCACTCCTGTTTTGAAGCATAGGAACTGAGCCACTTTGTCTCTGAAATCTCATAAAAATGTATTTTTAAAAGTTTTCCACCCTTATGGTCTGTTGTAGTCACAGGACAGCTTACAAACATTTCAAAGCCTGTACAAACATTTTAAAAATTAAAATAAATATAGTGCTAAATCCTTTTTAAGTAGAAACACAAAGATCCTACAAGAATTGTTATGTTAAAATGACTCAGTTCAACAGGCTCGATGTTTGCTAGAGTAAAAAAAAAAAGTGAACAATAGTGGAAAGTTCAGAGAGAAAGGGCCAATTAAATTAAAATTTCCAGGGACAGAAATTCTCCATTTGAGAAGAAAATAAGTAAAAGAAAAACTAGTGCAATCAATTATGGAGCTGCATGAGAAATCTCACTGTTCCTGGGAAAGTTGCCTGTATTTTCGCTCCCACAGTGTATTTACATGTACTGTGAGGCACTGGTATGACTCACTATCTCTCTTACCCTGCCCACTCCCTTGGCATGGAATCATGTTTTAGAGGCACCCTGCAACCAGCATCTTTGACAAAATGGAAGCTGAGGGCCTGCCTCAGGATTAATACTGTTCCTGAAGATTTAAAAGCTGTCACGAATTGTAGACCTTGAACCTGGAATCTGTTACCACATCATATACCCCCACTCTGTAGGATGTGCTATTTTTGTAACTGGACATACTTCAGGGCTGCAGCACATGTTTGAAAATGCACTGGCTGTAAGCGTACGCCAAGTCAGGATGACCTCAGATATGACCAGGTCATAAGTTTCAGAACTTATCGATTAGGCAGGAAAGCCCAGTGCTGATGGGTTTGGCATAGCAGGAGAAACTACCTAGGAAAAGCAATCAGTGACCCTGACTGTGAACATATCCTGTGGAGACCTTTCCTATTCATACTACCTAACCAAAGCATTAAGAGATTATCAGGACTCCCATCAATGTTTTGTCACTTAGGGTTAAGGCAATCAGCCCATTCTGGACTCCTTTGTCAACCCTGTGAAAAAGCCATTACCACTTTGTCCATGCACCTTCCATCAGAGCAGGAAATATGATATAAAAACCCAGCTCCAGCCCCAGTGAATTGTAGTAGTTGGATGTAATACATGGTGCTCATATCTCTGTTCATTTGTGCTACCTTCAGGCACACTTTTTGAGCCATTCCATTTCAACTTTCTGATTCAAGATTAGTAACTATCACCCTTTCTACCCAATTTCTATCTCTCCAGCCTTTCTTGACTCATTTTCTGATAGCCTTGTGTGGTTCTTGAGAATATCTGATTTCCCATATGCTTGTTAATTCCCAGTGAAATATTCTGTTTAACTTTTACCTGGAGTCCCCTCTACAGTTAGTACTGGTATACACAGGTGAAAAGATCCTACCATTACCCTTCTCTCACAGGCCTCCTTTGAGCTGTAATTCCCCCTATTTCTAAAGAGACATTGGCATTGCTGGTGGACCCCAATGCCCCCCAACTTTTAGAGTAACAAATCCCAAGGCCAGAGACTAAGACCCTTTCCGCACAAGGCGAGGGAATCGCTCCGTGCCATTACCTTCCGCTTCTTCTGGGGTCCGAAGCAATGTGGACTGTCCCTGAAGCCCTTCTGCAGGCCTCCTCCTTGGTCCAGGGTGAATCGGAGCAGTGTGAGGTCTGTAGATCCACACTGCTCCGGCTTCCAAAATGGCCACTTCCAGCTTCCAAAATGGCAGCTTCCAGCTTCCAAAATGGCGGCTTCCGGTTGGTCGTGGGTCCTGACCAACTGCTGAAGCTCACCACGCCTAAAGCCCGCCCTCTGCAGATCGCAGGCTCGCATTGGTGCGAGCCTGTGAATCTGCACAAGGGAGCAGGAACGCAATGGCGTGTTCCAGGAAAATAAAGACCTGTTTTTTCCGGTCTTTCAAAAACATGCTGGAGGACCACTTGGGATTGTTTTGGAGCAGACTGAGGAGTGGATCTCTGGTAAGTAGTCCGCTTCTAGTCCTCTCCAAGGTGCAGACAACCTCCATGAGAGGACGCACTGCCCACTGCCCTGTTGCAGAAAGGGCCTAAGACTAAACTGAGTGAACAGCCTGGGGCTATTATCTACAAACTGCAAAAAGATGGATGGGAAACCTTTTCTAAACCAAGGGCTGCATTCTCTCTGATTGCTGGGAAAGTTACTTTTTATGAATACAAAATAACGTGTATGAAACTTTTGAGTTTAATACCAGACAGTTGAGTAAGGCAGTCATTAACAACATTCATCTCTACCTTCAAGGCTTTCTTACCCTCTCTGAGCTTAGCTGCAAATTGCAATCCCCCCCATAAAGAACTATAGAGGAAATAGATTTCTCCCAACAACAACAATATATTGTTGGGAGCTATCCCCAGGTATAATTGAAAGTATGTGGAATGTCTTGAACATGGGCAATTAAGATCCATTAGCTGTTCAAAAGTCTTGCTTCTAGTACTGAAAAGTGCTGTGATGATATGGATCAACCCACCTGCTCTGTTTTTGGACTCACCTTGGGGCATAGCTTTAGAGACTGTTATAATGAGTCCTTGCACTTCAAAATTTACCAATACACCATTGACTGTGATGTGAGGTTCCCTGGGTAACCTTCAAGCACACATTATTTCTCACCCCAACCTTCCTCTCAAAGCTACTCCAGAGGATAAAATGGTGAGGAGGTATTCATATGTACCCCCCTGAGGGACTCAGAGAATAGATGGAATATGGACATTATAAATGAAAAGAGTGCTATAATTCAAGCTCTTGTTTCCAGCTGTTTCAGCTCCAGGGCAAGGTATTGCTATAGCACTCTACAGCCACATCATGACAAAAGCAACACAAAAGGCAAGGAGAAGGTGTGGAAGTGGAACAAAGAGCAGAAGATGGGCTGGTACATAATGATGCTCATGTTAACTTTAATGCTCTATAAGTACCACTTTGTGCAATGTTAGTGGAACCAAAGCACCCCTTTCACGTACTATCCGCAGCAAAATGACTGAAAATGGGGTGAGAAAGACAGAGAGAGAAGGAGAAGAAAATCCCTGAACATTCATTGTTCAACCTTTACAATATATGTGGTGCGTACATCTTGTGCATGTGTGTTTGCATCCCACAATAGTGTAGAGTCTGCAGCCTTTAAGTGCTTGATGCAAATCAAATGTCTTGAGCCAAATGTTAGACATGCAGTACACCCACTAATGAGAACCAGTGTCAGTTCTGGAAAATGATAGGCAGAATGATTTTTCTTCACTAGCCCACTACTTTCCCCCTAGGAAGGCTGAGCATATGATTCCAATCACACAGTTATGACAGGTTGTATGCATGTAGGAGGTTTTTCCTCAAGTTTCCAAGAGGTCACTTACTAATGGCTTGTAGCCAAGAGCGCTGCTCTCTTCAAGACCAATTTAGCTGCCATTAGCTGCCATTGACAACATCCAAGCTTTCTTCTTTTCTTTTCTTTTTTTTTAACTGACACCATGCCTGGAATAAGAGCCTTGCCTTCAGTCTTTGTGCAAAAAAAAAATAAAAATCTCTCATTCTGTAGCCAGCAGAACAGACTGCTTTCAAAAGAAAAGAAGGGAAAATTCAAGGAAAGTTTGGATAGCTTCCTAAAGCCTTATCACTTCCATAGACTCAGTTTAGATTTGCCCCCAAACATTATATTGGTCACTGACTTTAGAAAACCCAAAGTGAATAAGAATTAGGGCACAACTAAAATTGATGGCAAGAGATCTACAATCAGATCTTGCAGATTTTTTAAAAAGCTAAAATCAGAAAGGAATAACTCCCAGAGCTTGGGGCAACAGTGCCACTGCTGCAAATTTGGAGATGGTTATAGATTTTCCAGCCATGACCACCGCCACTGAAATTCATGTGGTCATAGTAGGAGTTCTTTGTTTGGACTGTCTGTTTTCCTTCAGTTGCCAAATGTCTACTGTAACATTCACTGCAAACTTCAGTTGAGAATTGATTATGCATCTCAAGAAAGGGGTAGGCAAATTTGCTAAGGAAATACAAATACAGGTTTCCCCCACTTATCTGATAGGTTAAGGACCAGCGCACTGTCAGGAAAGTTTCATTGGAAGGGCAGAATTTTTATTTGGGGAGCAATGTCCTTTTGCCCTAGAAGCTTCACCCTTGGTGACATGGTTTCTCTTTTGCCCAGGCAAAACATACAAGAATGAAACAGATAACTCTATGGGCTTTTTCGCACTTTGGGGGGAAAACGGGGCAGTCCGATACTCACCGGACTGGCACACTCCCCCCCCCGACGATCCACATTGATCCGGAGCAGCGCGTGCCTGTGCTACACACTCTCCGGGGACGAAAATGGAGGCTTCTGGTTGGTGGAGGCTCTCCACCAACCGTAGAAGCTCGCCAGCCAGAAGCCCGCCCCCGGAAGATCTGCAGCCTCACGCTGGTGCAAGCCTGCAGATCTACACATTAGCGTAGCGACGAACTGGGGTGCGCCAAGCTAGTGAAAGTCCTCTTTTAATTGGTCTTTCAATAGCACGGGGAACCACCAGTTCTGGTCATTCTGGAACGGGCTGAAGTCCGGACATACATTAAGTAGTCCGGACCCAGTTCGCCCTCAAGTGAAACATCCTCACTGGAGGACCCGTGCCCCGTTTTAAAAATAAAATGCCGAAAAGGCCTATGTTTTGCCTTTTCTGCATTTTATTTTTAAAACGGGGCAGTTTTGCAAATAGTAGTCCGAAAGCAGAGGTGGATGGTGATAATAGTAATTTAGATTAAAACAAAAACAAAAACTGACAAATGGGAAAAAAAGGATTTTTTTTTTTAAAAAAACTACATCATCAGCAATGGAGATAAGTACCATTTTTTCTTTTTCTTTTTTTCCCCTTTAAATCTCCTTGGTCTAACTATACCACTCATTGTAGGCAAGCACTCTAGGACGAATGCTCTTTTGCAGAAATACATTCCCTCCAAACAGAAAAGTACATGGCAGGGAAGATGTCTTTCTTTGATATTAGGTTTTTTTTAATGGAAAAATGTTAAGCAACATTAACCCTGGGCTGAAGTTTGATGTGATATAGTTCCCATTTAAACTATGAAGCACTGTAGCCTGGGGCCCTTTTCACACGGGCCTTTTCTCGTCTGACAGCCCCGTGAGCCTCGCGGGAGTGGGAGCGTCGCTCCGCACGACGCACTCCCACTTCCGCCGGGCTCACGGTGCTGAAGCGGCTCGAGCGCGGGTTTTTTGATTTTCGCTTCAAAGCGAAAATCACCCGCGCTCGCGCAACGCTCCCGGCGCCTGCGCACACTTACCTCTCGTGCGGAGCGTCAGGAGCCAGCCGGGTCGCGCTTCCTTCCCTCCGCCCCTGCGGAAGGAAGGGGCGGGGCGCTAGCGCGACAGATGCAACACGTCCTGCTTCACGCGCGTGCAGGGGGGTGGACGCTACAAGCGCCTTTCTCGCGTGCGCGGGGGGATGGACGGGACAAGCGCCTTTCTTGTGTGCGGGGGGGGATGGACGGGACAAGCGCCTTTCTCGCACGCGGGGGGGATGGATGGGACAAGCGCCTTTCTCGCGCGCGGGGGGGGATGGACGGACGCGTGAGCCGCCACCGCCTCCAGGAGGCTGCCGCTTCCCCGCTTGTTCCTTCGCCTGCGGAAGGAAGGAGGGGGAAGCGGCAGCCTCCCGGAGAAGGCTTCTTGCGCGAGCCGCCCTCCTCCGTCGCGCGAGCGCCGGCGCTGCGAAAAGGGCCTGGGTCAACTACCTGCCTTTCTTAGCCTTGAGAATCTAATGTGCATGCAGAGGTGTTAAGGCATGTTCACAGGTTTGTGAAAGCAAAAGTCCCTGTATTTGCTTCCATTCCAGAGTTCATGAACACAGAACATTCTTTCAATATTAAAATTCAGGGGGCAAACCACAGTGAAGTAGGTCTCAAGCCTACATCTGAGCCTCATGCAGTTGTGTGCTGCAGCCAACAGAGACAAAAGGAGATTTCATGGAGGTGAGAGTATAAAAACGGCTTACCATTGCTGATATATAAAAGGGAAATAAAACCACTGGGGCTGAAGAAACTAAATAAAAATACCTTTGCTTATTTCTCATGTGTCTCATCATTACTACAGCTGCATCTAGACATGTTAATAAAGCTAGGACAGCACTCCCTTCCCCTGGTAAAAGCTTGAGTGATGTTTTGAAAGAAAAACCCCAATAAGAGATAATTTAGTTACCATGTTACCATAGGCAGTGGCTTCTTGTCTTCCTCTTTGACACCATAAATACAATAATACTGTGGCAGATATGGAGGCATTTTAAACAATAACATAAAAGAAACCAGTGGTGAAGGTGCTAAATTAGTTAATCTTTCAGGTTATTTGCAAAGCTTGTAAATGTGGCTACTTGGAGGAATTCCCCAGACATTGTGTTTACTACCCATTCTGGTTGTGGGAATCCTGGAACAAGGATCAAAAAATGTAACCTTTACAAGCTCTGCTTACTTGGAGGAACAAAAAAACAGGACCAGACAAATGTTTCAAAGTGAGCCCTGTGAACTCAGTCAGAGCAACTGTCTTATTACCTCCCACTCTGTTAACCTCCTGAAAGATCTCACCTGATTTGTTGTTTGAGACTCCAGCTATTGTTGAAAACAATCTGAAATCCTTAGCCTGAAAAGACAAATGGCTCTGAATTCCAGATTCTTCACACTGGACTGTGTTATTCCTCCCTCATTAGCACGGGCACTAAAAGTAGGATGAGGATATGGCAGCACGTATCGGATCCCATCTGACCCAGGAAGCTAAACAGGGGCAATTCTGGTTAGTGCTTGGAGGAGAGACTGCCAGGGAATCCCAGGTAGGCTATATTCAGGGGGAGGTTATATTCAGAGAAAGGCGATGGAAAGCCGCTTCTGGGCATTTCTTGCTTAAGAAAACCCTGTGAAATTCATGGGGTCACCATAACTTGACAAGGCACATATTTTACTTTATTAAGCAGAGGAAAGTTCTGATGAGTTAATCTTGAATCTCTCAAACAACACTTGAGAGTAAGTCAGCGACAGAGTGTCCAAGATTGTTTACCTTAAGATCATGAGAACATCCCTTGTGTGTCAGAACAGAAATCCATGAAATACAGCATCCTGTCTTTCATAGTATCCAGGCCAACTATATACCTCTTGGAAGACCAACAGGGAAGGACAGGAAAGTTATTCCCTCTCCCCTTGTTCCATCCCAACAACTGGTATTAAGAGGTCTTATACATTGCTACTGAACACAGGCACTCCATAAAGTCATTATGACCCATAGCTGTTGATAGATCTATCTTCTTTATGTTAATTTCAGAGCCATCTAGGTTATCTAACTTGTTCAGAATAATTTCAGTTCCCTTAGATGGCGTAACCTTCTTGGCTTAGGACTTAGAGTTGTGGTAGCTGCTTTTCTCCCCATCCTCCATATTTACATCCCATCTTTCCTCAAAAGAACTCAAGGTGGAATACATGCTCCTCCAGCTCATGCTGTGAGGTGGGTTTTGCTGAGAAATAGCAATTGCCTCACAAGGTCACCATGTGAACTTTATGAACAAGTGGAAATTAATACTCCAGTCTCTCCTTGGTAGTCTGACATTCCAAACTGTATCACATTGTGATCTAGTGTATACATCAGAGAAACACCAGGAGCATCTCTGATGAAACATAGGCCCTTTCTGCACCGGGCTATTAAAACGGGGCAGAGCAA
>CAOLHI010006180.1:0-40986 GCA_948474755.1 Ctenosaura bakeri
AGTTCCCTGGCCTTGATATAAGCATACACACAAAATCTCTGCCTTGAGCAGCTTACAACATACATTTTGAGATGAAGACAGCAGAGGAAAGAGAGGGGAGGGGAGGAAGATTGAGACAAGTGTAATAGGTTAAGTAAAAGGAACCTGAAGCACAGTATTGCAGGATGGAGTGCATCTGTTCTAGGTTCCATTCTCTCAGAGACACCCTCCTCCACGATATCCAATTTTCCTCATGGCTATTCATTCTCTACCTCAGCCTATGTCGACAGTTGTTTCTGGATAGCCACTGAGCTTCCTCAGTTCTCACTAGACCATTTGATCCAGTGTCTACCCCATAACTTTCTTTTAAATTTTAGTGAACTAAAGGGATCTTCCAAAAATACTAATACTTCTGTTCAATGCAGAAACAGTGAGGTGGGTCTTTCTTTCTTTCTCTTTCTTTCTTTCAAGATGTAAGGATCCATACTTGTCTCTGATGATATCAGTGGATGCTTAAGGACAAGGAAGAAAAGGCTGAACATCCTAGATGCCAAAGATTTGAGCAGATATGAGACCTACTCCTTAATCCAGCTAGTAGTCCTGAATGGCAAGTCAACACTTATGTAAATCCCTTTCATCAAGAAGTCCACACTAATTGGAACTAGCAATTACGGTTATGACTATCTGTTCAAAAAGATGAAGATCTGGACAGTTTGGCTAAGCATTAATTTATGGGAAGGGATTTTTTCCCCACTGAAGCATCCTCCCGCATAATTTTCCCCTTCTTTTTAAATGCAGCTTGCAGTGGAACCCACAACTGACTGAACAACTGACCTACTTACCACTCTTAAAATGTAAGTGGTCCTCCCAGGTAAGTGTTCATAAAATTGCAGTCCAGACTTACTGGGGGTGGCAGCAGCTTGCAACTTCAAGGAGGAAAAAAAAAAGAAAGAGGAAGGTAAAGATTCTCCTCTCCCTAAAAAATTCTCTTAGTAATAGAGAACACTCAAACTCTTCACTGAGGAGTGATGAAGAATGCTAAAATTTCTCACTGTGTTTGAGGCTTTTTTTTTTTTTTTGCACCTTCTGTTATCTTGGGTTGTGTTGCTGTGTTAATACTAAGCTCCTTCAGGTGACTACTGAGATAAAAGAATGTTCGATGCTGAGAGGTTTTCCACTATATACACATAAAGGATTTTTATGCTGTTGGAAAACTCACACCATTTCCACTTGGTGATACTCTCCCACATTGTCCTGTGGCAATTGCTACAGCATCTTTGCTGGGAAGGGAGTGCTACAGGAATGCTCCCCTTCGCATTTGACCAGCTCTCTGCAGAAGGGAGCACAAGGGACACATGTCTGCCTTCTGCAGCACAACCATGCACCTCCATTACACTTCCAATTCTTCCACATGGCAGGTAAGTATGAGAGGATTGTGCAATTGTGGACACTTAGTGGATTTAATTCATTAAGCATATATCCCACAATTGCAACACATTGGGATGAGATGGCAGCAGGATTGCCACGACATTGTGGAAAAGCACAACCTATGGACCATTGCCATTCCCTCCCCATAGCAGGACTGCAACACTATGTGAAAATGTCTTCAGATAAGAATTTCCAAAGGAACTCTGAGGTAGAAGTTCCTCTTCAGCCACAGAACTGGGACAATCTTGAAAAGTTGTTCCATTATACTGCAAGTCCTAGACTCCCTAACGATTGTCTAGGGGATTCTGGTAGTTGTAGTTCAAAATGTAACTTGTCAAAGTTCTTGTTTATAAAAAACAAACAAATAAATTACAGTAAAATGATTTTCCAATAAGAGTAGTAAAATTTGCCAGGAGAACACTGCTCTTTCCTAATTTTAGATCTTCCATTCTGACATTTTGGCTGACTTGCTAATGCATAACAAAATAGAGAGCAAAATCCAGAGTTCACATGGCATGGGAGAAATCTCTTTTCAAATTTCAATATAGCACTGGGTGTTCTGTTTTTGAAAAAAAAATCACCACGTGAAATTCCCATCTGTGTTTAGTCATTACACAGGTGCAGCCAAGGGCCCTAGATGCTCATTTAAAACTTTATTTTAGCAAACTCAATTTCCTAAAAGAAACAACACCTACCAAATCAGATTAAATTGGCAGATTAAATCAACAAGGACTTTCAGTGTTTGTTTGTTTTTTCCCCTCTCCACACTGTTCATACAGCTGATACAACCTATACAAAGTAAACAAAAATATTAAATCAGAAAGGAAAAAGAAACTCACATTGCCAGAACAGAGAGTTGCTACAGAAGATATAGCAGTCATTGGAAAGTCTCTTTCTCTTTCTCTTTCCCTGTCTATATATGGTCTACACTCCCAGCCAGAGGGGGAAAGAGGGTGCTCCTTTACCTGCAAACTCCACATGTACAAATTCCTGTTCACACAAAGCATCACATCTTTATATCTAAAATGGTGGTAGTGTGACTGCAAACATTGTTAAGTATAATGGAATGTGTGAATTTGTGAATTCCATTATTCCTGAGGGTTCCTGGAATTGAACCCCAGCATATACAGAAATCTCACTCTGTGTATGTACGTGTGTGTGTGCATTCATGCAATTAAATAACAGACCTTAAAATGTATTATCGTTGTTGTTGTTGTGTGACTTCAAGTCATTTCTGACTTATGGAGACCCAAACATGAATCTATCACAGGGTTTTTTTGGCAAGATTTGTTCAGAGATTTGTCATTGCCTTCCTCTGAGGCTGAGATAGTATGATTTTCCTGAGGTCATCCAGGGGGCTTCCATGGCCAAGTAGAGATTTGAATCCTGGTCTTCTGAGCCATAGTCCAACACTCAAATGACCACACTACACTGGTTCTCAAAAACAAAAGAGCAAAATGTTTTGGGTTCTGCCTTCAAGGTGACAGTTTGGAATGCTGTGTTATTGTTAATCTTTGTGGATGGTATTGTTCTCAAAGCTGAGGCAATGTGATGTTAGAGTTTTTAGTTTATAAAGCCATAAAATCTTCCTTTTGTACAAAGTGTCTGAAGGGGATGACACCTCAGTACCAACCAGGGACAAATCAGTGAAGTTGTGATGCTCCAAGTTGAAATGCCAGTTCAATGATCATTCCAACTTCCTGGTTAGAGCGACAGATGTATGTTTCATGAAGCATGTACACTGGTTTGTGGTTCTTTTGCCCATGTACTGCAGGTAACAGTGCATATGCTTGCATTAGGTACACACACGTAAGATTGCAGGTCCAGCAGGTGATGCATTATTTAATATAGTAGGCCCTGCTAGTCACTGTGTTCCTAAAAAGGGCAGTCTGCTTAAGCTATTTGCAGGTGATACAACACTTTGAATCACAAGGAGTTGGAATCCTTCCAGGATCTAGGACAAACTTGTGGGAAGTGTTATTGGTTTGCTTTTTTAATCACACACTGTCGGCGGCTGGGCGGGGCCGGGCAGGCTTGGGTCTGGCTCAGGCCGAGACTGGCGTCCCGGAAGCCTCAGCCAGCAGAGTCACCGCAAAACTAAAGCAAGCCTTACTTCAGGCGGTAAACAGGAACGAAAAGAAAGGGTTTTCCTCACCCGGGCAACGAAGGGTTAAGCTGGCTGGCAAGGCTTCCGAGCAGAGTCTCGGCAGGAACAAGGCGGGACCACAGCAGGGGCAAGGCAGGAACAAGGCAGCAGCACTGACGGGCAACACACGGAGAGCCGTTGGTTGTTGCTCCGTGCTGAACTTGGCTCCCTCTGGCTCTAAAGTAGGAGCCTGGCGCCGGCGCCGGCCAATTCTGAAGCTGCTGCACAGCTGGGAGCCCTCAGCCGGGCTCACAGCTGAGCGTCCTTAGCCAGCTGCGAGCCCTCAGCCTGCCGCTGACGTTCCAGCAGCCGGCGGGAGCGATGGGCAGCCTCCTTGGCCTGCCGCCGCTGCGAGAACGTGGGAGGGAGGCCGTCAGGCTCCTCCGGATCGGGCCCGCGGGTGAGCGGCAGCCCAGCGACCTCCGGGCGACTCTCTTCCGCAGCGCCGGCTCCGTCGGTGTCTTCAGTGGCGTCAGGGCAGGCAGGCTCGGGACGACCTCCCGTAGCGGCAGGTGGCTCCATAGCCTCCTCTGCGGCGGCGGTGGCCTCGACGGCGTCCGGGCAGCTGTTCCCGGCGCCGGAGGCCTCCGCCGCTACTCGCGAGGAGACCTCCGCCGCTACTCGCGAGGAGACCGGATCGTCCTCCTCCTCGGGTGCTGCGTCTGGGGCCGCGGAGGTCCCGACACACATACACACAAAATTCAAAAGGTTCTATATTGGTGACTATAGTCTATGCTGCTGTCCTGCGTGGTTAATCTTCTTAAATCATAACATAACTTAGCAAGATTTAAGTAGCTATGCTGTGTAAAGGATTGCCTCCATAGCTGCAGTTTTTCCTGATTTAGAATTCATTAGTGACAGAGGCCTCTCTACACACATGATGATGAATGCACAAAATAAGGAACACAGGTGGTGTTCTCATCCCTGTCTATTTGCAGTCAGCATAATTGGATGGAGGAGGGTGGTATTGCCATTTGATCTCTTGATCTCCTTTTCCCAATCAGTTGGACACAGCTTCTGCAGGTACAGGATTGCAGAGGTGTTGCTGGCGATGCATAAAAGAGCAGCAGTGCAAGCCTGTCCCCCCCCCCGTGCTGTACTCATTATTCACAAAAGAACAAACATTTCAAAAGTTTTCAACATGATTATGAGAGTTTTGCGATTTTTTAAAAAATTATTTTCACCCCATTTTGATAAGTTAGATTTTTCTTTTTCACTGAGGATGAAAAAAAAATGTCAGTATTTATGCTGTACCAAATGTGCAGCCAATAAAATGTTTTAGGAAGGTTAAGTGTTCTTTAATCAATACTACACTGGATGGTGGACCCTAACAAGATGTTATGAGCAGGATGTATATCCCTAGTTGAAAAGTATTTCTTTGACTATTTAGAAGAGTCATCTGCAACTTAGTACCCTTGAACTGCCATCACTCTAACCATTTACAATGATGGCTGTGAAGGCCGTCATAAAATCTATTTTCCAACACATTTGGGAAAGCAATTGGTTGTTGGGAATATAGATGTGAATGAGTCTTAAATGTAAGAAGAAAAATTCCATTCCAAGCTACTTCATTCCTCATGTCCTTGGGAATGTGGGTTTATCTATATCCTACTGATTCAATGCTAATATTAACACTCTATGATCAAGAAGATAGTTCCAGAGCAAGTAGCTCATCTTAGAGGAAGACAAGAGAAGAGATGATATCAACAGAATCCCTATAGAAAGCTGACTGCTCTTAGCATCACATTAGTAGAAATCCATTGCTTAGCAACTGAACTGAATAACCTTAGATACCACATGGGGCTGAAGCTGGTGACTCACATGTCAGTAGAGTTGTTAATCCACTTGTAGTGCAAATTTTAAAGTAAGTTTCAAAGGTGATAACAAACCCCATCATCCTAATTGGATAGCACCATAAGAAACTCATTGGAAGCTTGAACTAAAATTCATAGTGGATACACAGTTGCACTTACATTAGAGCTATGTGTTACCTCTGCCAAATGGAAGAAGATGTGTGGCAACTTCAGCAAGCAAAGCACTGATTGAACAATACTAGGATGCAAAAACTAGATCTCTAGAAGCCTTAACATCATAACTTCATTCCCTGGGGGACACGTTCCCAGTTCTGTTTTCTCCTGAGTATCTGAAAGAAGATCAAGGTTCTTTGTTCTTACTGTTTAAAAAAAAGTAGTAGCAAAAATGCCATTTTTATTAACAAGTAGGAAAGAAATAATTTCCAAGTAACCAACAACTCCTGAGGGAGGAGTTTATTGGTTTAATTCCTCCAGGGGGCTTTTCAGGAAGTCATAAAAACTGAGAAGTACAGGAGAACACAGGTAGCAAAAGAAACAAAACACACACACACATATTATGGCCATCTCATGGAAAGTAAGCATGAAAAGTAGGGTTAGCACAGAAGCTGCATGGATGCTCAGAAAATTCTCACACCATTCCAGTACTTCTGAATTTCTTTGAGACTTATTTAGTTTACTGAGAATTGCAGCCAATAGAGACTGTATAACAACATATACACCAACTTGTCCCTCTCCAAACTGTTCACATCACACATATGACAAATACAAATACATAGGTATAAATACAAATACAATTACAATACAAAGTAGAGTAAACATAAACTGATGGTTAAGCATACTGACAGTTGGCATAATATGGCAGCTAATAGGAAGAGTTATGAATCAGGAAGGTCTAGCTTAAATCTTACCTATCTGTGAATACTGTAGATGCTGATAAACAAGTCATCAATATATGGACAAAACTGCTGGTCTACTGGAGCAAATACAATACAAAGTGTCTTAGAAATTAATTCAGCACTAAACTGCTATAACCATGCAAGTTTAATGCCAACTATCAGGGCCTGCTGGGGACAAAGGCCAAAATTCTGTGTGGTATGAAAAGTGGTATTGGACTATGGACTGGAAAAAGTGGACTAGGCTAGTTCAGCAGCAGTGGGAAGTGTTCCAGCATTTGGCTATGAGTTTCTGGTACATTCTGCGGGTTAATCCAGTGGTACATCTTGTGGGTTAATCCAGTCATCTTGTGATGGAGAAGGTTTGGAGTTGTGCTCAAGTCTTGGAGTGGAGTGTAAGTTAGTCAGTTGCACTGCTGGGCAGAAGGAATTGCTTGTGAAAGCAGGTCGTGGATACCTCCTTGCATGATCTCAGAGCAAGAGCAACTACTAGTTCAACACCCCCACTCCCCATAGTCACACTAGTGTAATCGTCCAATAGGATCTTGGATAAAAAACAACAACAACCCCACCATTATTCACAAATGCTGTTCTTATGTCTGTATGAATAATACTTATCCATTGTTATACTTCTCATATGAGAAACCATCTCCGTGCACAGGATATTAATTATCTGAACCAGCAGTCCTGACTATGGGTAGAACAATTTTAGCTGTGCCACCATCTACACCAGGGGTGTAGAAAGTGTGGCCTGAAGGCAGCATGTAGCCCCCAGACACATTAGTGTGCTCCCTCCAGAAAATTTCAGGGACCCCACAGCACAGAAAACACTAGTACTGCTTGATGTAGTTTGCCACAAACAAGCCTGCACTAGTTGAGGCAAGAGAATTACTCTTGCTTTCTCTTCTGTTTCTCTCCTCTCCATTTGTCTGCTGTGTCTTGTCTTTCCACACCCTTGCTTTCTATCCCTCCTTTGTTTTTTATCATTTGTTCTCACCTCCAGTCTTCATTTGTGCCTTTCTTTTCTCTAGTGATCCCCAGTATTCTTCATTTACCTCCCCATCCTTTCTCCATATCTGGTTTGCTTCTCCCACTGCTTTTCTGCCAGTGTTGTCTCTTATGTACCTCCTAGTCTTCTACATCTCTTTCTCTTTCTGTTCAGTTTCCTCCACAACTGCACCATTTTATTGAAACGTAGCATACTACCACTGCTTTTTTTAAAAAAATCTAGCCATCTCACTCAATATTTCCAAAGAGGCTATTTGCATATAATATTTTATTAGCTGATTGGTTCATCAGCCTTTATTCATTTCAGCTTTCACACTTCAATCATTGCTATTTTTCTCTCACTGACCAACATTACAGATAACAGCATACACAGCAGTGCTATAGCAAATCATTATCTTCCAAGAACAGGAACTGAATCATGAAATGCTGTATGCTTAATCTTACTTGGGAATGGGTGAGGATTTCATTTCCATTTGTCATTGGAATTCACAGATTCTTCGTATTCAGAATGGAAAGAACTTGAGATTTCTTAAACAAAAAATAATGAAACCGATATGTATGTCCACTCAGGGCCAGGGAGTTCAGTCCTTAACTCCTTGAAATCTGGGTTTGAATCCATTTCTGTCAACCATGCTTATGACAGCAGGCACACTACAGTCAGCTCCATGCCATGAATGAATTCATCATCTGATTTTTTTCCAGTGCAAATAAGGAGAGTATTTCAGGTAATTTTGAAGAACTTGCCACAACTTACAAATTCAGGATGAGAAGAACTAGAGTTTCTTTAAAAATCAACTGTGAAAGAAATGGAGGCCATTTGATTTGTCCATTGCAGCTTAGGCTTTTTGGGAAGGTAGGCTATAAATCTATTAACTGAGTCATCTTCTCCACAATACATTTTAAAAATATATATGATGAGGTATATAAAATCATTGTGTAATAAATGTCTTTGTTTAAATCTATGTTTAAGAAATTTCACTGAGCAATGCTGGGCTACTAACTCACATTTTTTAAACCTGATCTGTCTCACGGAGGTGCTGAAGTAGAATGGAGCAGGGTATATGAAGGACCGTATCTTTCCCAAATAAGTCTTCCCAAGCTTTTAGATCTTTAGGGAAAGTATTTGCCAGCACATGAGATGCACCAGCATATATGACACACCCCATTTATACGCTGGTAAATACTATTTGCTGGTGTATGAGACACACTGGCATATAAGAGACATTCCATTTTCCAACAGTATTTTTTTGGGGGGGAAAGTGAGTCTTATACGACAGCAAATACAGTACTTATCTTTATCCCAGTAAGCTTTTAGAAATTGATTCTTAACAAGAGAAGAGCTTTTCTGATACTCTATTGTTTTTAATATTTGTTTTAACATAACATTTTAAATAGTTTAAATTATGTTGTTCATTTAATACTGGTTTGATCTTTTGATTTTTTAAAAATTATATGCATTTTCCCTGTAATTTTCTGTTTTTCAGTCTGAGAAAAAAAGCAGGATATAAATAAAATAAAAGATGGTGGATGAAGCAGAGCTATGTAAAAAACACCACCTGTAAATCACCAAAGAACAGGTGACATAGCAATGCAAGTACTAAAAAAACCTAAAATACAATAAAATACAATAGTCGAATACCATTCACAGGAATGCAAAATAAGTATTAAGAGTAGAACAGACTAATAAGTTAAATTGCTCTCATCATCTAAAATTATTGTTCAAGTTCTCCTGAGAATTGTTTTTATTTCAATGCACCATACATTTCTCTAACTGTTGCAAGCCATTGTAGTATAATTTTACCATTTCTACCCTTAATTGCTATGTTTGGTTAAATTGCAGGGCCTGCCAGTTTTTGTTTTCAGAAGGTGCTAAATTCCTTGTCACCATGTGAACACTGTGTATTTTCAACACAAAGTTCTTAATTTATGAAAACACTGAAACCAATTATGGAGATGATCTTGCATTTTCTTCCTGATGGTGTTCTATGTATAAATCTGTCAGCTATGTGCAAATTATATAGGTAGCTTCCCCCTTGCACTGAAATAACTAACATATGTATCTGTAAAGATCAGGAATCTATACAACAGATGGGTATAATCATGCTAAATCTCTTTTGTATATATTTATCCCAGATTTTTACAGTGATTTTCCATATGCAAATAAACTTTATTTTTGGCTTCACTCTATATTTTGTCAATCAGAACCCAGTCTTTCAAAAGATACTGATATTCTAAGCTAAAACAGAAGTTACCACTTTTCTATCACTGATACATTCCAAATATCATTTTGGGTCCTTTCTGCAGGTTACCGGTTCCTGGGAGCATCCTGCGGGGATCCCAGTAGAGCTTCTTCTGGCAGCGAAACATGAGAGGAGGGGTCTCCTCGACAGTCCACATATCATTCCACACCAGCTGCCTGTGGGAATGGAGGAGGTGAGATGGCCATGCCTTTTTTTTCCACAGCACAGCTGGGCACTGTTCCAGGCTGTGCTGTGGCAGGAAGTACAGCCATTGCACTTCCTGACTCTCCATAGCTCACTGCAGGAGAGCAGTACAACTGCTGCATGTTGACAGAAAGAACCCATCAATGATTTGTGGTGCAGTGGTGCTGCCTGAGGATGGGAGAAGAATGGGACATGGATGATGTCATGCAGAACCATACTTCTCCCGTCCCTTATTCAGGATGACAACATCCTGCAGAAAGGGCCGTAGTACATTTTTATAGAAGCATTCTGTAATGCTGAACAGCTAGTCCTTTTATGTCTCTTGGACTCAAATTATATTTGCTTTGAACCTTAGAATTTTGCTATCCCATACAACCTTTCATGGCTGGAAACCAGGACTGGATTAGAATACATTATTTGGATTAGACTATGGCCCTTTCCACACGCGGTTATTAAGGCGGGCCAATGCGTCTTGCCACAGAGGTCTTCTGCACATTGGAGCAGACTAGGTTCAGTTTATTTACCTTTGTTCCACATGTAATTCTGACTAAATGTACCCCCATGTGGTGGTAAAGCACACTATTTGAAACCTGGAAGAAATTGGTTTTCCAGTTTTCCAGATCAATCTGATTCGTACTTTCACAGTGGTGCAGACGTGTACATTCGCACCAATGCGAATTGGTGGTCAGGGGAGGGCTCATGGGAGGGACCAGGGGGTAGTATGGACTTTTGCAAGTACACATGTAGACATGTATGCAATAACGTACTAAACCATGAAAAAAGGGGGGGAGCAATCAGAGCCAATGGGGTGAAGTGAGGGAAGTAGTGGGAGGGGCCATGGTGGAGGCAGTGTGGATTCATGAACTCACACTCCTCCAAATCAGAATGGAACATACACAGGAGCTGTGTGGAAGGAAATGTGGGAAAGTCCGCTTTGTTTTGAGCCCAGAAAATCTAGTAAGAAATGGCACGAACTGATTCACCAGCCTCGTGTGGAAAGGGCCTTTGCCTCTTCTCCCAAAAGTGGGATATCATTTAAAAGTAATGAAAATGTACATTTAATTAAAATAGTGAATTTTATAGACATAGTTCTGTGAGTCTCACGTACCTATAACTGGACTCTATCATACTTTCTATCAGTGGTGTCCTAATGGAGGGGGCAGGGGGCACTCCACTGCAGGTACACAATATAAGGGTGTACAATGTTGACTCCTTACTCTCCTCTCCTTCACGGAAGCACCAGGAAAGGGAAGCAGATTCTGGCTGCCAAGAATTAAAGATGGGCGGGAAGACATTCTGAATCTGCATCAAATCAAATCTGTATCCTCCCCCTTCCCTTTTGAATTTCATTGAGTAAGGCAGAAAGAAAAGGAAGAGTCTGGGCAGGGTGGTGGTAGATACTGGTTCCATTTGAAAATGAAACGATTCCCTATCACAGAAGAACTCTGCTAATTTGTTGTTGCAGGAGGAAAAAGGGAGGGGTGGGGAGGGACTCTAACAGTCCTTTTAAGACTTGTTTTTATTTTTGCATGAACATTTATAGATATCAGTCCACTTCTTCAAATGCAATAACTGAGGAAGTAGATTGATATCCCAAAAAAGGTCATGCTAAAATATAAATCACTCTTAAAAGGTCTGTAGATTCTGCCCCCTTCGTCTCTTATTTTCCTTTGCATTTATTCTCAAATGTAAGACCATTTCTGCACCACACTGTTACACTGCTATCATTCCACTTTCAACATCTCATGGAATGGGGGTTTCAGTTTGGGGAGGGGCATTTAGAATTCTCAGTCAGAGAGCTCTTTGTCCTCAGTAAACTACAGACCCCAGAATTCCACAGGATGTTGAAAGTGGAATAGTAGCACTATAGCAGTGTAGTGCAGAAATGGCCTAAGTTATAATTTTACTTCTTCAGTGCCTCTTCTTCTCTGTAGAATGTGGTGGCTCCAGTAGTAGAGATCTTCCAGAGCTGAGGGGGTATAAAAGCTCACATTGTAAATTTCCCATATGACTAGATTGGACAGGTTAAATCCAGTTTCTAGGCATTGCACTTGGTACCTGTTAGGATCATTACGTAGCCCAGATTCTAAGTATTCATTTTTTAAAAAGGCAGTCTCTAGTACATCTGGAAGCAGAGATACACTTCAGAAAAGGAAAAAGAGCCTGCTTTTGCTGGATAGAGCAGAGCTGTTTTTGTTTGTTTGTTTTTTGTTTGTTTTATTTTTTTAGTTTGTTTTCAGATCTATAAGCATACCAGCACACAGAGCAAAGGCATGGCAATCACTACAGCTTTTCAAGAAAAAAATGAAAGCTCTATTGTATTTCCTATTTTATTTTAGGGGAAAAAAAGTCTAATCTGAGGTATGTTCTGCAACATGTGTCAGACCAATGATATATTGAGACTGCCCTTTTGTTGTCATGGTGGCCTTGAAGTCCCAATCAGCCCCTGTCAGGAAAGCTTTGACATGGGGGTCCTGGGGTTCTCTATCACTGTCTCCAATATCAATTCAGGCATTGGCGAGGGCAGTATATTAGAAGCATCCACATTCTGTCTCTTTGGTACAAGACAAAGTACAAACCTTCAAAGTCAGTAGTAGACTGGACGGGTTTCCTCCTGAGAATGATAGAATCCTTATGGATGACAACAACTATTCCCCCTGTTCTGCTAGTCTGGACGGATGTTGCACTGAGTAGCCAGGTGAACAAAGGTGGGACAAGTCTACATTACTGACCTCACCTACCCAGGTCTCTGTAATACATACTAGGTCAGCTCCTTCATTCACAATCAAGTCATGGATAGTGATTGTTTTATTGCAAACTGATCTGGCATTCAGCAGCAGCACTTGCAGAGTAGAAGGTGCACTGACAGAGCAACCTGATCTTGAGAGATAGGAGGAAAGACTGAAACACAAGATAAAATTCAAATATCTATTCCATCTTTTCCTAATTTGGCCTGTCCAGTCCCCAGCGCCATGTCTCCCTGTGCCAGAAATTACATCAGTAAGATTCACCCATATATGTGTATAGACAAACACGAACAAAATGAACTGAAACAAAATGTCATCAGGTCAGCCGCAGTAATCACAATACTCACCTCTTACTTCAGTAACCCCAGTTCTTACCACTGATCCCTGCTTCTCATCCAGCAATTCTTGAGTTACACAACACAGAGTCAACCTACACTCACACTGTGTGAAGAATACCATTAGCAGAACTTGCCTTTCAACTAAGTTCTGTTGTCCATTCTCAAACTAAGGGTTGGGCTGCTACCAGTGGTTGGCTCTACATTATATCTCCTAACTAGTGAGGTAGCTAAAGGTTCTGGAGTGAGAGGAGTAGTTGTGTCACTGCAGTTTTTAGCCCAGACTTGAGGGACATTAGATATCACTTTGATATCAATAATTTGGCTTTCTTTACCTATTCCTCTCCATGTGCTGCGAGGTCCCCCTGGACAAGCTCGCAGACAGGCATGGCTGCTAATCACTGTAATATTCCAAACAAATACAGGCAGGCCAGAAATAGCCGTCCCGCCACTTTAGGAGACCTCAAAGGCAAGTACTCTATTATGTATGCACACTACTTACAAAGAACTCCCTGCCCCAAGCAGGCAGCTTGATTAGAATAATCCTCATCTGCCAAGCACTCTGCATTTGCATACTGTCTACTCTATTGTCAATTCGGACTTAACTCAATCATGATAATTTCTGACCTTTCGGAGGCTTTGTCTCCAGCCCGAAACTCATTGTTTTCCCCAAGTACAGACTAGCCTATGGCCGCATTTTCCCCTATAAAAACCCCTGACTTTGAGAGCTTCTTTGGATTGCTCCCAACTTCCATCCTGCCTTGCTGCCGCTTTGCTTGGTGAGCCTTCCCCTCAGTCCCACGTACTGAGAACTCTGAACCTCTGCTGCAGACTACTTGGGCTTCAGGACAGGTGTAGTATTACCCAAACCAACAACTCCTCTAAAAATCCCTCTATCCCACTCCAACCTTTATTTCTATAGTTATCTGATTGAGTGTGCTGCATACACAGTTTGATTGTATTTTATTTCACTTCTGTTTGCTCCTTGACTCGACCTGATCCCGTAGACATTGGGTAAAAGATCTCGTTCCGTTGCCCTGACTCTCGTATTGCTAGCTTGTGCTCTTTGACTAATTTCCCCAACTTGTGTAATTTGGAGCACATTTAGGTGTCCCTCACAGGACCCCCAGAAATCAGGGTAACAGTTGGTCCTGACTGGAAATCAGTTCTGATCTCAGAGAAGCAGTCATCACAGCCCCAGTTTTGTGGAGAACAACTCCTGCTCCAGAAGAGTAAATGAAGAGGTCAAATAGAAACCAGTCCTTTCATTTTCTCCTCTGTCCTTCTGGCCTAGCTGCAGACAGCCACCACTTTTAAGCTGGCAAATTGCTTCTGCAAGCACCAGCAGCAATTTAGAATCTGTACAAACTTCCCATATGTTATGTATGTTTTTGGTAAGGGCACAGGTAGTGCTGAACCCTAGTGGGAATTATTGCAACTACTACAACTACTGGATGTCTTCTGCCATTGTGTCTAGAGCCAGCAGCTAAAGAAAGCCCCTCCATTCATCCCAAGTGCCACTGCAATGACCTCAGAAAGAGAGAAGAGCAGGCAAGCAAAGCTCCATCATGCCTATACCAAGCAACTGAGGAGAGGCACTCCATCCATCCCAGCTGTGGCCTCTAGAAGGACAGAAGGACAGTCAGGCAGAAGCCCCATTGTGCCTAGGACCAATAACTGATGAAAGGTTCTTCCTCCATCCCAATTGCCATTGCAGCCATTACCTGCTGGACTTAATTCCTTGCTTACTGCCATAACATTTTCCTTGTGTGTTGTGTCTTTTTAGATGGTAAGCTTGAGGGCAAGGGACTGTCAAATTAACAACTGTAAGCCACTCATGGGATGTTCCAGGTATAGTGATGGTGCTATATAATGAAATCATCATTGTCATCTAGCTGACCACTGAAAATTACCTTTGTTCTATATTGCTTCTTATCCCCAATTTCACTTGATTATCTGGGGTTTCCCCAAATTTTTGACTCATTTACTAGGATTCCCCTCTTAATCATTCCTGTAGTTAACTGATCCAGAACCAGTTTTAGCCTGATTCCTAATAATTACTTGTCCTGCTTCTGTGACATCATATGGAGTCAACTTTGTTACATCACAATGATCTCAAGTTTGGACCCAGAATCCTCAGTGGATGTGAAGCTGCTGATGAGGCAAATCAGATCCAGAGTCTCATTTTTCTCTTTCCTTTATGTTTTGACAGGTCTGTTGGATATTTTAATGCTACTCATGACCATATTGCCTCATTATTTCTTGATTTATTTTGTCTGCTTTCTTGCATTTATTTCGTCTGGTGTTAGATCATACATTTTTATTACTTTGTGATTTTTTAAAATTTTTTGAATCAGAATGAGCTCCCCTGAGTGCCTCCTATTAAGGAAGAGTGGCTAGGTAGAAATGTTTTAAATAAATAAATAAATAAATAAATAGCCAAGCATAAATGAAACCAAACTAGAGTGAAGTGAATGTCTTTTGTTCAAAACTGTCTCCATTCCGAATGAGCTAGGTTTTTCATGCATGGCAACAAACAAATAAAAACACTAAAAGTTGCTTCCCTTTTGGTTCTTCCCAGCATCAAGTTATCTCATGCATTGGAGCTGAAAAATAGCAGTCCTGTCCAGGAGAAAGATTTCTTAATGCTATGACTGAGAAAGAAAGTTCATTCACTTGGCTGGTATACTACACCAATTCTCAATGTGTAGGTTGCTTGATATTTAAAAGAATTGCCTTTTAAGAGGAAGATTAATGTAGCTAGACTATGCTCGGCATTTTAGGAGGATTCAGACAGTCTGTATTTGGGGTCACACAGTACTGAAGCCCCCCTCCCCCGGATTCTGACTAGTTAAGATGTTTCTTCCATGGACCAATGTGGTGTTATCAATTTAAAATGAAATAGCTGATACTCTGTGAGCTCCCACAAATTACAAGAAGCAGAAAATCAATAAAAGCCAACAGAACAAAATGAAGAGGAGGGAAAAAAAAAACTTAAATAAAGGTTGAATTATGTATGTGTAGCACTGATAATCTTTTTAGGTCAAGGTTGGGAATGCCAATAGGGCATGGTATGGGAAATCTCACATCACCTCCTCTTCTGTCAATTCTACAGTTGTCAGCTCCTCACTTTAAACACACACACACACACACCCCTCCTTTCTTCTGCTAGATTGTTTTCTCTTTTTTTCTCTTACTTTCCTTCACTATTTCCCCACAATCACCTCATATAATGTCTAGTTTGATTTAGAGTTATTGCCCTCTGCTACCAAAGATCTTTCTTAGTTGCTTCTCCTCTTCTGTAAAGTATCATATATGTTAATTGCTAGATATCAATATACAGACAGACAGTCAAGTAGGTAGATATCCTATTCAGGCATTAATTTCTCTCAAAATGATGTGAAATGAGCAGGGATGAAATCACTAGCTCCACCTCAGTGTCTACCTTATCATCATTATTCTTACTTTTCCTATGTTTGATAATGAGGGTATGTTATGGGACACTTTTGTGTAGGCTCTATGCTTAACCTAGGGAATCACTATGAATTAAGCAGGAAACCTACATAAGCTGAACAACAATTTTGGTTCTTCAGATGACCACCAACTTGCAACAGTCCTATACATCATAGACAGTGAAAAGGGATTTATGGAAGTTTAAGAAACATGTGAAGGATCATTGCCCAAGAAAGTCTTGTCCCAAAAACCTAGACAGGGACAGTGATTGCAGTAGAGCAGGTGAAACTGTTGCAATAGATGTAAAAAATTTCCTCTCTAGCCCAGGATAGTGAGTAGTCAGGCTTTTAGTGGTTAATCTTAAAAGAGGAATGATATGTCTCTGTAATCTGAGTCACAGATATGGCATTGAAAGGGACAGATCATGTATATAGGATCAATAGGATGGTAGCAGATAGACTTGGGGAGAACAAGGAGTACAATTCCAATTAACTCAGGCCCAGAGATTCCTGCTCTGTCAGACTATGCATCTCCTATTAATATAGTGTGGGGGAAATGGGGTAAATTTGGAAGGAGCAGATGGATTCTCAGAATTTCAAGACGTGAGCTTTATCTTTAGCTCTTGCAGAAGTTATTACTATGGACAGGAGAAGCTTTGCCATTCCTTCATGTGGTGACTTAGCTGTCCTCAATAGTTAAACACCATTTGCTTTGTAACATGGGACACAATGCATCACACAATACAGTGTTCACATAGACAATGAGGAAGACCATGTTTTGTCTCAAGAATGTTCATTGAACAGCATTATACCATCAAGCTTCATTATATCCCAGATTAGAAATGGAATGCTGCTGGGTTGTTAAGAACAGCCATCACCATGTGGGGTTATGATGATGCTCTTTTCTTTCTGTATATGTATATGTATATGTAAATATAGGCCTCACCTAGAAAGAGAAATCTCTAAATTTCCAGGGAAAAGAAAAGAAATAGGGTATGGCAGGGGGCAGGTGGAGGGAAACCTGCCATAGTTCTATGGAATAGCCCACTGGCATAGACAGAAGCTTGAAAGAACAGTGGATCAGCACCTAACATGCAGAGAAGGCAATCCTAAGACATTTTAATGCCTGAGGAATAGGACAATGATTATACCCTTCTTTCTATTCCACATGGTGAAGTTAATTGGTTTGATAAATAAACTTATTTCAGCTCTGGTGACTGGTTGATATCCTCCATTACATCTGAGGCAGGAGGTTTGTTTAGAGCTGCAGTAATTTGAGCATTGGATTACAACCATGTAGACCAACGTTCGATTCCCTATTCAGCCATGGAAACCCTCTGGGTGACCTTGGGTGTGTCCTACCCTCTCCGACTCCAGAAAACCCTGTGATGGGTTTGTCTTAGGGTCACCATATGCCGGAAATGACTTGAAGGCAAACAACAACAACAGAACAGCTGTTATATTATAGGCAGCTCTACCCTACAACAAAGAGGAACAATCAGAGGTGTAGAAGGAACAACAGAAACCCCCTCAGCATCTTCCTGAGACAATTGCCTCACATTGTTAGGCCAGCGCTACCTACAAGGCCTTTGTTTTGAAGTTCATGGCATACAACAAATGCATCCTTATCAATTAGTTCACAATTTCTAAACTTCAAGGCAATATCACTTTACTTCATAAAAAAAAAAAATTATCCCATCCACTCATCAATTTGGTGTGTTTAAGCAACGTTGATGTGTTTCATCCTTCGTCTCACAACAGGGTACCATTATAAGACAAATAAAAATTCTATTCAAGAAATGATATTATTGTACTATGGGCAGCAATTCTGTGGCCAAAATTTATTGGTGGAAAGAAGTAGCAACAATAGGCAACCATTCTGCTGAAAACTGTGTGGAAGTTACACTTTTCCAGATGCTGGAATTATTCACAGGTACTTCAGCACATCTCTCGATAAAAATTACAGTGGTTCAGAGGGAGACAGGAGCATTTATCAAACTATAATGAAACTTTTTTCCCTCCCCATTTACATTAGTAAAGTTATGAAGCTGAACTCTGGCAGCCATTTGCGTTAATCTATTTGTTAAAAGAAAGAGTCACAGAGCATGGCATGCTGTTTTATCTATCTATATTGGTAAGCAGATGTGTATATTCAGGAATACATTTTAAGCATCATTAATACCCATACAGAAAGGTTCTGCAGCCATTCTTCATAACAGCAAGTTTTATTGAAGTGTCCTACACAGACAACCTTTTGCAGGCTCCAAATGCTCATCAGTCTTGGGCGGGGGGGAGTTCAGTGTTTTCATTCATCATTTCAATGAAGTGTAGTAAGAGTCCCAGTTCCCACACATATTATGTGTATATGTGCATGCACACCCACACCCACCCACCAGAAGTCATGAGAACAGATTCTTTTCATGGATTATACTTAGAGTCTATTAACAGCAATGATGTTTTATGGTTCACTTTAGTTCTGTCCATGGGCCATTGTTCCTCATTAGTTCCTGGGGGAACTAATGAAGATCAAAGACCCTCAGGATTAACAGCTTTGAGAACAAATCAAGGGGCTTTCTGGCTATAGTTCACCCCTGCTTCCCCCCCCCATATTCAGATTCAACAGTGGAAGAGAGAGGAAGAGAGAGGCTGACAGGAGCTCTTTTGTGAAAACTGTTAAAGATAAATAAGGCCTTGAAGGCTAACACACACCATAAGTGTGTTCAATAGCTAAGTGATGGACAGTTCACAGGTGGGAGAGTTTGCATCTAATTTTTCCTAGAACATCTGAAGCAAACAGTCCATGATGTGAACGGGACATTTGTCCTTGCCACCAGTTCTGTAGAGGACACTAAGCAACCAGCTGTCAGACACAGCAGATTTTCTGCTGTTATTTACCATCAGTAACAGCTACAACCTCTGCCTCGATAGCAACCTACTTAGTCTAAAGAAGATACAGCAAATAAGCCCTCAGTTATAACAACAAAGGTCTCACATGCAAAGACTTGTATAGCAACAAGTCAAGGAGAAAGAATATATATAGCTGGGACCTAGCAAGGAAAGGACAAAATGTCTAGTGCAGATGCTTGAGGAAGGCCTTCTCGGTGGCTATTCTCTAACACTAGGACAATCTGCCAATGGATACTAGGTCAGCTTTGTCTTGGTGGTTCTTCCACCAATAAGCCAGGACATCTTTTCTTAAGACAGGCCCTGAATATATGAGCTTTTCTTAAGACAGGCCCTGAATATATGAGCTGTTGAAGGGGTACTATGTGGTTTAGTACTATGTCTTTGGTTGTTTTCGGTTTTCAATTATATTGTGATTTGCATTCTGTTTTTATTTAGCTGTGGTATTTATATTTTACTTGGATTTTGTTATATATTTGTTAGCTGCTTTCATCAACTTATTTATGTAAAGGTAGGGTATATAATAAATGAATAGAATATAATGGAAGTGGAAGAGAAAAAATAGAAGGAATTAGGCCAAAATCTGTTTGTCCCAATAAGAATACATCTATTCAGTTAATGGGAACTTAAGAAGCCAACATTTTTGTTAATTCCCTTAATTCAATGCATCTACTCTAGTTGGAACTAGCAACTGAATTTAGAATCACTTTTTATCTGTTAATTGTTGTTTAAAATAAGAACCTAGAAAGCATTTATCTGATCATTGTCTAGTTCAATCTGTATATAAGATCCCCCACATCCCCTTCTACAAGGGTGGGCAGGGTGCATTCTAAGCTTTCACATGCTTTTCATATAAGCTTGAAAAGTGTTTCTAGGGTTTGAATCAAATTTAGTAGTACCAGCTAAAATAGACTTATTAAGTTAATTGTTGACTCTTGTGTCAAGACATTGGTAAATCATATTCATTCAATACATGTACTCCAGTCAGCACTAACAATAGGATTCAGGACCCTTTCACAACACAGAGCTATAGGACTTTGAGACCACTTTAATTGCAATGGCTACATCCTAAGGGATTCTGTGGTTTGTAGTTTGAGGAGCCACTAGAACATTTTGATAGACATTTCTAACCACCAAGTCTTCTATCTAGGTGGCACCAAGGGGTTGATCAGGATGGATTCCAATGAGGGCAAACAAACAAAAGTGTTTTGCTCCTTTAGCTAGTAGTGATAGAGAAAAGAGAGAGAGAACATCTGGCTGGACTCTTTTCTGGGCTGAAAGAATTGCCAAGGGAAGTAGGGTCTGGTACAACCTCCACAAATGCTACTGCCAAGGAGTCATGTTGCTTTGTAGTGACCCAGCTCTCTTTGTTCAGTCAGTTAAATGTGTATTGATGACTGTGATAGAAGATTACAAATGAAGCCCACAATCACTATGGAATGGAGTTTTTGATTCCTTGGTAACTATGCATTTTCATTCGTTTTGGAGGAAAATATATGTTGCTCCACCATTGTTATATAGCTTTCTTTCAACATGGCTCCTTATCAGATAGATTTCGCAAGCTTCCTAAAAAAACAGAAGCCAGAATTGTACATATGCTTCTTAATTACTTCAGTTGCACAGTGTTACCCCAAAATGTGGGCAGCTCAGGGGTCCACCTGGGATGCCAGTACCTCTCTGAAATGGTGAAGAATTATCACCTTAAAAGACTGGCGGGAGGGGGCTACACCTATGTTTACCAGTACTTCTGCAGGAATGTACCAGCCAGAGAGCCAAAAATTAGGTTAATTGTTTTATTGAGAGAATTGCAATCACACACACAAGACCCAAGCAGTCATACAGTCACATAAGGCTAACTGAAGGAAAAGGGAGGAAAGTTTTGGACAGCAAGCTTTTAAGGCAATGTGGGTGATATTTACCAATCCTAAATAGTAGCAAAGAAGCAATGATGTGGTTCAAGCAGGAATCAGAGTGGCAGAGTGTCAACTGATGTATTGCAAGTTGACTGGCCAAAAACAGGGGTTTATATACCCAATTTCTGCCTGAAGGGCAAGGGTGTTAATAGCTCTCTGACTGAGTAAACAGTGGAATTTGCAGAATGGACAATGAGGTCTGGAATGGGCCAATGGTCTTAGAATTGGGTGATATCAGGCCAGCCTGATAGTTCAGTACTTGTCAGACAGGTTTGAGGACAAAGGAGAGGCCAGCTTGGTCAGAGGAAGAGGAGTTAAGGCAATCAGCCATCTTGTGAGAAGTTCCCCAATGCTATTGTCAAAAAAGTTAAGTTGTTAGGACTAACTGCAAGCCTATTATCTCTTGAGTTACCTGGTAATTTCCCAACTATAACCTGGAGGGTTCTTCTGACCTAATTTGCAGTGCAAATGTTCGGTCAGCATTTTCCTCTTATCTAGCCTGGCCATGGCATGGTATATTTTATATTTATGCCAATTAATATACATTGTCAATTAAATCACATTTCACCAATCAAACCATACCAAAGTATAGGGGTGTATAGCCTGGTAACAGTAGGCAAATAGCATCTTCTGGTCCAACCTTCTCAATCTACTTTTTGGGGTATCAGCTGTGTGGAGAGAAGTTCTTCTTGCAATCAGGGCATAGGTGGATTACATTTCCACATCCCACCAACCAGGCAGGAAGACTGTAACAAGGAAGTATAACAGCTGTCTTGCTTCTGATCATTGCAACTGTGCTGTCTGGCAGGAGGTGGGTGGAGATGTAGTCTACCTGTATCTCGGTCACCAGAACAGAACCCTTTTTATCCACATAGCTGATGCCCAGTACAATATACCTGAGGGGCACTTGCAATTGTGAAAAAAGAGCCATAACAGGTAGGAATCATAAATATGGATGTGTAATGCCAGATTTTGCTTCTGTAAGTCTCATCCTGAATTCTAGCCACAATTTTACATAAAGTCACAATATAACCAAGAAGAGTATGATGATACCCTGTATGTTCTGTAACCCTACCTTTGCTTCCTAAGATCAAATTAAAAAGGAAAAGAAAGGAAAAATAAAATAAAATAAAGCTATTATAAACCACTTGACATGATAAATTACATTACTGGTGTGCTGTAGATCACAGGCTGCACAGGCCTATGAGATGAGAATGTAAAAAAATTCAAAGTCTACCTTAAAGGATGATATCTTTATTGTATGTTCATGTCTTGAAGGAGTGTGGAAAAAAGTTAAAAAAAAAAAAGCACTCTTAGCAAATTGGCTGTTATACGCTTCAGTGCTTTCTTTGTAATAACAACCATTTATCTCGAATAGTTAACCAATTTTTCAAGCAGTTAAATAATATCTACGTATGATATTATTAAACATATTGGTTAAAAAAATAAAAATCCACCTAGTCTTAGATGGCTAGGGGCATTTTATTTACTTATCTGCAGTTAATGTTCAAATAATGCTTTTTTTTAACCCCATTATAATGAATACCATATTGACAACAAACAGTATGTGCCATCAAACATTTAAAAGCAAAATATCAAGTATTTAGAGTTTGACCTCTCATTTAGATAGCCAAAATAAACAAGCAGATGGTTGCACAGTGTGCCTTGTAGAAATTTAACAGTCTTATGTTCATGAAACATAAAATGGTTGCTCATGGTTACTTGACAAGTATTGCAAGGTATCCTACTTAAAATTCAGAAGAAAGGTATATAAAGATGACTTCGAGATTTACAGAATAGCTGAATGTGTGCTTCTGAACATCCTATGCACTGAAATAGAGGGAAAAATCATTGCAATAAATTAGAAAGAATTTGGAATGTCAAGCCTGAAAGCAGCACCTCATTAGGTCTCCTGTCTCAAGTTATAGACCTTAATCATCACGGCCTTAAAAATAAATAGTTATTCCTAATAATTGGTATTATCAGTTATTATACAACTAGTTCCCAGTTAATTAAGAAGAGCTTTACCAGCTAATTAAATCTGAATGTCATTATTCTAATGATATAGCCTTGATTTTTGCTAATACATCCATGTGTATTCAAGAAGATCCACATGGTTTATGGACCACAGCTATATCCAATATTAACAAAATAGCTCCT
This sequence comes from Ctenosaura bakeri, assembly GCA_948474755.1. Classification (NCBI taxonomy): domain Eukaryota; kingdom Metazoa; phylum Chordata; class Lepidosauria; order Squamata; family Iguanidae; genus Ctenosaura; species Ctenosaura bakeri. Next base: position 23,224 of record CAOLHI010006180.1, read on the forward strand.
TATAATGCTTATCTTCAAAATACAATAAATAATACATTTTTCTGCCCTAAGGTACAAAGGAGTAATATCATCGATGGTCTTTACATGTGCGGGTTATTACTTATAAAATGTCACAGCAAATTCATTTTTACAGAGCTCAAACAGTCTCTGAAGTTTCATTTCATCCCCGCCAAATTTGTGTTATCAAAAAGCTAGACAAAGAAACTCTTCCACCAGTACTAACTATGCCAGGGGAATGTGGATTTCTATTTTCTTTCTTTTCATGGCATGTTTTGAAATCAAGAGGTTACCTCACAGTTTAATAGTTTGATAATATGCAGATTTTTTTGTGGCGGAGGGAGGTGGCTGTAGACCACCAAATAGTGGTCCAAGAGGTAATGCATGGGTGCACCAATTACCAACTCAGAGGTGAAAGGGTGTAAGGAAAGAGGAAGATGCCCCAAGAGAAAAATCAGCTGACTTCTTTAATGCTTCTTCAGTGTACTTTTTTTTTTTCCTTCTGGGAATTAGAATCTCTCCAGGATGGTCTGATCACCCAAAAGCATTATATCCTTTTTCTCAAGGAAATAAGGACTAAAATCTGTTATGTCAACATAATTCAATTAAATGTTGGGCTTTTGTTGCTGGAAAGAAACTTTCCTTTTAGGTTTGAGAAAGTCAGAACCAAGTCAGAACCAAGGAGACAATCTATTTTATATAACAGGCAGAGGGGTATGGAATGCTGCTTGGAATCTCATGATGGGAGAAAGGCAGGATATAAACAAAATAAAACATACAGCAAGGATGGGGAATGCCTACCCTGTCAGCTCTTGTGGGACTACAACATCTTGCCATCTCTCACAACTATTTATGTTGGCTAGGGTTGATGAAGTTGCAGTGCAACACCTGTAGGGACACATGATGTCCATACCTGGACTAAATAAAGGTGCAGGACACCTTGCTGCGCATAGCAAAAAGTAAAGAAAAAAATAATGGATTACATTTCTATAACCATTGCTACTGTTATTATTGGAATCTTAGGAAAATATGATACCACTCAGCAAAACTGAAAGCAGAAGGAAAAGAGGAAGACCACATTATAGATAGAAAACCAGTGTGGTGTGGTGGTTTAAGTACTGGACCACAACTCTGGAGATAAGAATTTGAATCCCTGCTCAGCCATGGAAACCCTCTGGTTAACCTTGAGCATATACTTTCAGCCTTAAAAGGAGGCAAATACCCCCCCCAAAAAAAATCCTGCCAAGAAAATCCTGTGATAGGTTCCACCCTAGGATCATAATAAGTTGGAAGGCACACAAAGACATTACAGATGAATATATTGAATCAAAGAAGTCACAACGTTGTGTTTTCAAAACATGAGCAGAGCTTTTAATAACAGAGACCCTTTCTGCAGCCTACCTGGATCTGTAGTCATCCCAGCAGTGGCTTTGCCGGGATGGGAGCATGGATGTCAGTGCTCCCCTACACACCAACTTGTTCAACTACAGAAGGAAGCATAATTGTAGGGATGGCCCTCCATAAAGAGATAGGGGATTATGGGGAGTCTGATCCTGACAATAATGGTTCCCTCTTCCTGCTGCAGCGCAGCTGGGTACTGTCCCAGGCTGCGCTGGGGCAGGAAGTACAGCCATTGTGTTTTCAGGGCCTCCACAGATAAGGTAAGTGTGGCTGCATGACGAGATGGTGGTGATGGGAAACCTATCAATGATTTGTGGTGCAATCCTGCCACCTGAGGATTGAAGAAGGATAGGATCAACATCTGCATAAGTGTCATTGCAGTCCTGTCCTTATTCCATCCCTATGGTAGGTTAAGAGGGTGAAGCAAAAAGGGCCAGAGTGTCTTGGAAGTCCTTCATTCATAGGGTCATCATAAGCCAAGGTTGACTTGATGGAAAACAACAATAGCAACAGCACATTGTTTTATTTATACCTCTTTATAAATGAACTGATGTTAAAAATACTGCCTGAAACTAAGGTGTTTGAGCTTTTGATGATCAGATATAATGCAACCAGTTAATTTCAACATTGTAACATGGTTTACCAGTAGGTTACTTTTCATACACTGCAATGAGTAACGGGAGCCTCTATGAAGTTCCAAGCTCTTCCTTTTCCTTCTACAGACTCATTGTAACTGATGCTATGTCATGTAATGTCACTCATCAGAGTACCACACTGAGTTGCTTTCAAAGTATGCAATAGTTAGATTTGCTTTTAAAGGAAAAAAAAAAGAATTGCAAGATTAACACCGCCCCCAAATTACTCCACTTTTCAAAGTAAGCAATCTTCTACTTGCCCTCCCCTAAATGCCTGAAAGTGGACAGAGATTGCAGAGAGGAGAGGTGGCTATTTGGATTAGACATTGTCTAAAGGCATAATCAAATGTGGTTTGATAAAGCCCACCTTTCCACAGGACACATCTGACAGAGAGACGATAATCAGTAACACTTGCTATATTAGTCATGAACGAATGGGAAATATCTATAGGAATAGTTCCTTCATGACAATTCATGGGAGAGTTTAGGAAATTATCCTGTCAGAAACATTTATGTCCCTCCTTTCTTATAATAAGCTCAAGGCAGCATATACATATCTCCTCCTATTCTTTTTATCCTCACAACAATGTGAGAAGAGAGAGGGATCGACCCAGGTTCACCCAGTAAGTTTCATGGCTGATTAACATGAAAAAAAATATAGCCTGGATCTTGATTTCTGAAGCCCCAAACCCAAACTCTAGCCCCTGCACCACAATTACACTTACACCTTACTCAAGTGTTATCACCAAACATTTGAAGCCCTTAAGCAAGCCAGGGACAGTGAGTGAGTTTTCATTTCTCGTGAAAGGCAGGACATACAAAATACAAATTCACCATCCAACCTGAGGGTGGTGGCACTGTTGTTTTAATGGGCCTTCTATCAGTGTTGAGGTACTAAGAATGCTCTACGGGAATACTTTCATTAAGAAGGAAAGGATATTCAGAAATATTTGAATGTCAGATGAAAAAAAGATGCTTTCCTAAGTGTTAGGGAATTCTGGACAGTCAAGAATCTTTGCTTTTGAGGACTTACTTTATTTTCATAAAAAATGGTATAGTCTGGCCAGAAATGTTGTTTTCTGTGAGACAAAAGTGTGCATTTATTTATTTATTTATTTATTGCAGAATAAATCTCAAACTGTGAATTCTCTGAAGTTCTCAAAGACTTCCTTGTAGTGGGGACAAAGATTTTTAAATTCTCCATTATTGTCAAGAAGAACAAAATTTATGAAGAGTTGCATCCCTGCTCTCTGGTGTGATGTGGAAATCTCTCTGGTTGTATTCTACTCTATTTTTATTTCCAAATGTCACTTGCATTTTCTTCTCATCTTTTTTTTTTTCATATTGGTTTGCATGGTGTTTTTTTAAAAATAATTATTATTATGTTAACATGAGAATTTCACTACCTTTCTATGCATATTCCAAATGTACATATTTATTTATACATTATACCTAACATATGCATTTTCCTCACCGTGAAAAACATTTTTTTTTTGTTGGCTCATGCATGTTTGTACATTTTCCCCCATTAGTCCATTTATAGCCACACACATTTTCTAAACTCTTTCCTTATTCCTCTGAAGTTGGTCATAAGCAGTTCTCAAGATGAGATATATTTATTTTCACAATGACTCTCAGGAGGTGTGAAAAGACCATTTTTATGGAGATTGTCAAATCCAGGCAAAATCTTTTTCCATTCTTGTCTTCCAGAACTAGCAAAGGCCAAACCACCTTAAAAAGCAGCACTACTATAAGAGCAATACAGAAAGCTGGCACTTCCTTTGCTTCAAAGTCAAAGCCACCTCTGGCAAATAGTTTGTGAAAGCACCCAAGCTGGGGGAAAAATGGAGGGAAACACATTCACAAATTCCCCCTCTGCAAAAAAAATGTGGATCACACAATGATAGTATTTACTGTGATTTTAGTCCATATTCAAAGTTGTCTGCTAAGTAACTTTTCTTGCATGCAAGAGTACAAACTAGCGTTATCAGCAGTTATGATGGAAGGAGGTCATTGTATATTAAGCTGATATTGGTTATATTCACTACCAGAGAGGATTTTATCTGAGAAAGTTTGCAGCCTGCTCCAACGACTAATCATGAGATTCCCCAATTATTTTCATAGTCCAGGCCCCCTACTTGCTGAGTTTTGCTGAAGTATCTTTACTAATATCCTCAGCTCCCAGTCTTAGGCCATTTCTGCACTACATCATTACGGTGCTATTATTCCACTTTCAACATCTTATGGAACCCTGCGGTTTGCTATTTAAGGAAGGGCATTCAGAATTCTCAGTCAGAGAGCTCTTGGACCTGAGTAAATTAAAATCCCAGAATTCCACAGGATGTTGAAAGTGGAATAATAGCACTATAACAGTGTAGTACAGAAATGGCCTTACTGAGAAAATAGAGAACTGTCAGGTATTCTGAATGCATCCTGAATGTTAGTGTGGTGTGTCTTGAAGTGTTTTTCTTGTGGATAGGAAGAAGAGGTAATTTTGCCCTTGGTAGCAACAGTTGCAAGATTGTTATGTCTATCTATCTACTGTATTTTTCTGGTCTCATGGGAAAGCTCTGAGCATGGGAACAGTGTGTTTGTAATGCATCACATAGTATAAGTTTGGGAGTGGCAAACTCAGGTTAAAAAGCTTACATCATGTACTGAAAAGTTCTCTCTTTGCTCTTTTGTCTTTGCTTATGTTACTGGACTTTTTTCTGCTTCATGGCAAAAGCTGTTTGAAGCACCATGCTTCCTATGTATCCTGCATTGCTTCAATAAACTATAACTTAGCCAAGATACATTTTGCATGGCTGTGTTTCAGTCTGGGGCAACTGGCAATGTTCCAGCACAGTTTCTTGCTTTTGCACTCCGCACATGCTCTAGGGCCCACATCTAGGTGCCCTGACAAGAACAACTATGAGCCTAATTCTATTTATCAGTTCCAACTAGAGTAAACCTATTGAGTTGAACAGTGGGTCAAGACAAGGGATTAAAGAACATTTAAAATTGTTTCAAAAACATTATTTTGCACATAAAACAGCATTTTTTGCACATGTAAGGGCAAAAATTTTACAAATAAAATAAAATTTGTGTACTAGTACCATTGTACTTTCGGATGATATTATTGTTACAATATTGTTTTCAGCATAGAAAATGTTGCTTTTCAGCACAAAAATATCACATTCACATTTTACATAGAATGAGATACTAACTACTATATTTTCTGTGCAGGAACAACAATTTATGAACATAATAATATTTCTGATCAAAAATATTTTCTGTTCAGGAGAAGAAATGCTACTTCACATGTGTGTGTTTGTACAAGTTTCAAACTGTGAAAAAGCATTGAAAATGGAAATATTTTTGAATATTTTTCTCGCAGTGGAAAGAATATTGCTGAAATTACTTATTTGTTCCTTTTGTTTCATTCAAACTGAACTTCCTGAAGAACTACACCCTTAGCATATATGCAAATTTCAACGATTCATTAAGTTCAGTTTAGTAGGAACTAATAATGAGATTCAGGATATGGTTTCTTGCCTCCTCTCTCACCCTGGCAAATCTTGCAAAGAATAGGACTGAGAGAGAATTTTGCTTGTTTAATTGGTTGATTGATTCATAGTTTAAAACATGAAGTTTACAGAATTTCTAAATTTACAGAATTTAAATTTACAGAATTTTCAGAATTTCAAAAAGTAGATAAAAAAACCCCTGAGATTTTAAAAGAACGAATGCAGGGAATATTTATAAAAATGGGAGATGGAAGTGGGAGAATGGAAATCTCTCCATTCTGGTTTCATTGTGTTTTTCTAAATCCTGCTATTTAGTGTATTGGGTGTATTGGGTTACTTTACCCTACCTAATTTTTTTTTATGTATGTTGAATACATTTTGTCAAATATGCATATATGTTGCTACCTGTTACCTATGTATCCAACTGTATCTTTATTCATATTTTTTCCAACTGTGCATTTTTTTTAAAGTCTTTTGCATTTTTAAAATCTATGGATTATTTTCGACACACATTTTTGTTCTGAAACACTCAGCACACCTTGCAAATGTTCAAACTGTTCTGGCAAGTGAGAAACCTTGGACAGTGAGAAAAGGTTTTCATCAAGACTAATAAGCCAACCAAATTATTTCAAATAGCTATTTGGAGTCAGGAATCATTTTCAGTGAAAATAAAGATTTATTGAATTAAAATATTTGAGGAGGGTTGGATGAAGTCTGGCTGTGTAAATGAGTTCTGGCTATTATAGTTGGGGAAGAGCAGGAAGCATGGAGGAAATGATGCCAGGTCTTTAAATATCATTCATTCATTCCATTCAATTCATATCCTGCTTTTCTCCCAATATTCATCTATGAGGCAATGATCTATAAATAGGATATTTTGCAGGAAATCCTAATTTGCTGATTCTACCTCTATTGTGCCCTAGTGACTCATCATCATTTTGGCAAGCATTGCAGCACTCCTCTCCCACTTGCTACAGTAAAAGATAGAAATTGACCCTTATGTTTGTGCTTAGCAAAGGACAAAAATTATCCAGAGAATCTGAAATATCACATTTTCCTTTACAGAAAACACCATCCACCCTTTGGAAGTCAGATCCAGTTTTCTTCCAGTTGACTTTTTTTTCACAGTAGAGATTGCCCATACTATGCTACTTTCCGGTCTGTTTTTCCAAACAAATATCCCCTTATGCTTAGAGAAAACTTGAAAGAGACAGGAGACACCAGGTTAACCCTTGTGTTTAAGAGATGATAGTTCTATCATGTGCTGTCACAAACCCCAGGATAACACTTATGACACAAAGAGTTGTAATTGTCACTAGCAATCCTTTCCTGTTACTGATGGCACTTCCCCTTTCTCAAAGATATAAGTATGTCTATGTGTGTGGTCATGGTTATTGTATCTCTCTCTGGGGATTTTCTGTGATATATTTTTGAGAACAGTTGAAAAGACATGAGGACATTATTATCCAAACTTACAAAGCAAACTAGGGAAAGGAAACATTAGGGTGGGAGCCACGGTGTCCTTCTAATCATAACCTGGCATGGTCCTTCATCTCAATTCCTCTGCCACCAGCAGTAGCTGCATCAATAGTAAATACTCCTTTTTGAAGCTTTACTAATACAACCATCTGCCTTAGGCCCTTTTCGCATTGAGGCTTCTCGTGTGAGCGGGGAGAGCGGCTCGTGCGAGAAGGCTCCTCTGGGAGGCTGCTGTTTCCCCGCTCCTTCCTTCCACAGGCGAAGGAACTAGGGGGAAGCAGCAGCCTCGCGCGAGCCGCCCTCCCCCAGGCGAAGCAGGAGGTGTCACATCTGTCCCCCCCGCGCACGAGAAAGGAGGCTGTCGCGTCTGTCCCCCCCTCGCGAAGCAGGAGGCCGTCGCGTCCATCATGCTAGTGTCATGCCCCTTCCTTCCGCAGGGGCGGAGGGAAGGAAGCGCGACCCGGCTGCCTCCCTGACGCTCCGCACAGGAGGTAAGTGCGTGTGGGCGCTAGGAGCGTTGCATGAGCACGGGTGATTTTCGCTTTGAGGCGAAAATCAAAAAACCCGCGATCGCGCCGCTGCAGCCCCGTGAGCGTGGCGGAAGTGGGAGTGCATCATGCGGAGCGACGCTCCCACTCCCACGAGGCTCACGGGGCTGTCGCGCGACAGAAAGCCCGTGCGAAAAGGGCCTTAGTATGGCCACTATTCTGGTTCTTGTCTGATTTTTTTCTTGTCTTTGAAATCCAAGGGATAAAATCCTGACAGTCCTCAAAAATACCTTGAAACTTAAACTCTTCTGAAGTATGAACACAGTACTGGAAATTCTAGCACACATACCTGTCCACAGTTTTCTGAGATGCTTGATATCTGGGATTTATTTTGTTTTACAATTTTTTTTTTCCTTAGCTAAACCTAACTCTTCTGAAAGGCTTTTCTAATCTATAAGTTTTTAGAATGGCTTTTCTTGTTCTTGGGTTTTCAGAGTCCTTCATCATTCAAAATGGGGTTACAACGGCACTAGAAAGCTAAGCCAAAAGTTCAGTTTTGTATGGCTCAGGTGAAATCTCTAGATAATTATAAAAACAGTTCAGAGCCACTGGTAAGTTAGCAGTCATTCCCAAGGGGTGTTAAATACTAACCCACTTATTTTTCTGAGAAGTTGACGGAGTGCCTTGAATCTGTCTGTTTTCTAATTTAATTTTGCTAAAGATTTCAGAGGAGAATGACCAACAATACCTTTATTTTAAAAAAAGACAAGGAAAAAAACCCCTTTTCTAGTGTCAGCCAGGATGAGAATTGTTTCTAAATGGATCTAGACAGTAGTTTGCTGATCCTTTTTTTATCATGCAACTCACACATTCGGGATGCTCTGTTGATAGAGAAGCTCAGTCATAAGATCTGGATGAAAGAGTATTGCCCCAAGAAAGTTTGCTAGAATGTGAGCTGTTCTTTTTGAAATAGATCAGTGAACAACTCACTCAGTAAAGACCGTACCAATATGATGTATAGACCATTTGAAGACTTGCTCAGTTCACATCTATATATTTGGTACAAGTGGGCTGCACAGTCATAGGAAACAGCAAGTTAAAGGGAACAAAAGACTACACTTTTATCCACACTGTTGATCCATATTTATTACATATCACATACTGAACATACACAAAGGCAATCTGAATACTGATGTCCATTTGTTCAGGGCAGAAGCCAGCAGATATGAAATATGGACATGTAGAAATCTGAAGGAGCAGCCTCAACTGCCATATTCCATGGATTCACTGAGCATCTGGCAAGAGTGATTGTTTTAAAGTATAGTCTTAAGGGATTGGGGAGAATTTTGTTTGGTCTGCATGGCACTGTTAAGCTAACATGACTTGAGCTAAAGATAGTTTTAAAAGTAACTGCTTATTGATATAGTTCCAAGCAACAAAGTAGTTACTTTTATATTTTTAAAAGAAGGGTATTTGTTCTTACTGTTGCCTTACTCACAAGTAATTACACCAAATATGTTTAGTTACTTTTGAAGAAAAACATCTGAATGCTAAAAGCTTCTGGCAATCAACCTCTTCCTGTTTTCGTCTTAGCACCTGGAATAGTACATGATGGAGTAACACCAAACACATTATATCAACAACATGATCCTCCTCTTCTACCATTTTATAAAATCACATTCACGTAATTAGAAATTTCTCTTTATTCGTGGAACTGACAAATGGAATGAAGAGAACCCTTATTCTCTGAGAGCCAGAGTCTGAGAGTATTTCCGCAGTACACTATCATAGTGCTTTTATTCCAGTTTCAACATCCTGTGGAATTCTGGGGTTTGTAGTTTACTGAGGCCAAAGGGTTCTCTGGCTAAGAATTCTAAATGCCCTTCCCCAAACTGCAATTTCCAGGGTTCCACAGGATGTTGAAAGTGGAATAATAGCACTATAACAGTGTAGTGTGGAAAGGGCCTAATTCCCTGCCAGACGACTTATACTATTGTCAGAGGGACAACACTTCTGTCCTCACTTCCTGAGTGCAAGAGGTTTTCTGGCTCCTGTTGCAAACTGAGGGCAATGGTGCTGTATTGGAAGATATAGGATACCTCCTTCAATATAAATATAATTGTATGACTGAAGATAGTAACCAATAATGCTACAATGTTACAATAATAATGTAATATAGTTATATTTTTATTTTTGGACAACATAATTTTAAGTATCTACTTATGTTACTAATCCATTCCTAATTATGAGGAACTGAAAATGATATGCTTTGAAATTTGCACTTTTGGAATTTTTGCAATGAAATACCCTATCAAAAGTATGTATATTAAAGGGGGAAACTGACACACATATGCTTATATTAGTGAAATGACACTGAAATGCATTAGATTTTAAAAAAAAGATGTTAAAAAAACAATATAAATGTGGTCACTATTAGGGTAAAGACACAAAAATACATAAAGTGAACATTTAAAAAATGATTCTTAAATTCCAGAAAGAATCTAACATAAGATTGAGAGGGATGAATGAAAAAATAAATTTAAAAATGGTTGAGAAAGCATGTTTTTTGAGTGTTAAGAAACTTTGTTAAGAAGAATCCTGGACTCATGAGAATCTTCACACTTGGAAATTTTTTTGTGCAAAATTAACAGAAAACAGCATTGTCCTGCACAGGAAACAGTACTTTCTGCATAGAAAATATTTTTTGTCATACAGAAATATTAATTCCTGCACATAAAATGCTATTTTCCGTGCAGAAGAAGGTATAATTGGGGATTTATTCAACATTAAATTCACACATATTTGATATGCACAGAAAATGAAATTTTCTGTACAGGAAACATTTTCTGCACAGGAATTAAGATTTCTGCATGGGAAAAATATTTCTACATCAAAATATTATTTTCCATGCATAAATTCTGTTTTCTTCACAAAACCAGAAGTGAATATTTCACACAGTAAGTCTTGGATTGCAAATAACCTTCCAAAAATGGCATAGTTTTCAAAGACTTCTTCACAATCAGAAACAAAAAAAAACCTGATGAAATTACTAGTTGCTAGCTTTAAGAAGAAACTTAGTGAAAAGTTGCATACCTGAAAGTGACAAATTTCTTTGTGTCTAACAATCCCTTTTAAAATATGTCATTGATAGTAGAGATAGGAGGTGAGAAGGCATTGGCATTTGTATATTTATCTCTTTGAAAGATATGATGAACTTATTCAGGGCTACTTCTGCTGCTAATAACATTGTTCCGTCAAAAAAAAAAAAAAACAGAAAACAAATAGCTAAGAAGAAAACAAAGAAAAAGACCTAAATTTATCATGTGTCCTTTTATGTCACAACCAGGTAACATAAACCCAAAATTTACATCACCATGAACACACGTGATCTTATAAGATCTTGGAAGGTAAGCAGTGTTGAGCCTAAGTATATGGATAGAAGACCACATGAGAATATTGAGTGTGATAGAGTTATTAACCACAATCTACATTCAACACAATGAAACTAATCTGGCTTCAGAAACTAGTAAGGATCAACTTAGACAGCATCCTAACTTAAATCCATGGAGAGCTTCTGTTAGACAAGAGGGGCATCTAGCTCAATATAAGGCAACTGGTTAAGTTACACTAAACCAGTTTCTAGTGTTTTTCATGCTATTGTTTATTTTTTTACCCTGGTTTTGCTTGCTTGCAAATTATTATATTTGAGTATGTAATTTATTTTTGCAAGGTTTCCAGATAATGCTACTATTGGGTGATGGACAAATATTCTATTTAAGGAAATAAATGAACTACTACTATAGGTTGTCGTGGGTTTTCCGGGTTTTGAGACTGTATTCTATTAGTATTTCCTTCTGACATTTCACCTGCATCTGTGGCTGGCATCTTCAGAGGATATCCTCTGAAGATGCCAGCCACAGATGCAGGTGAAACATCAGAAGAAAATACCAATAGAACATGGCCTCAAAACCTGGAAAACCCACAACAACCTACGGATTCCAGCTATGAAAACCTTCGACTTTACATTGAATTACTACTGTTCCATCAAATTTAATTGGGTTTCAATTTGTTATGAACATTGTTCTTTGGTACAAAATTTTTAATAATCTCCAGTCTGGCTTTCATAATTATTCCCATGTTCCATATCAAAGACTATGCCATGTCTCAATAGGAACAAGAACATCTATAAACTTCATATCCATAGTTTTCTTCATTTTCCACCATCTATCTCTATACCATGTCCAGTTTATTACTGTCCTCTCTGACAAGATAAAATATATTTTTTTAAAACATGTGTGTTTTGTATATGTATGTCTAGAATTATGTGCATTGCTTCAGTACATCAACCCCTATTAGACTAAAACAGTGCTTTGTACAAACTTAAAATGTGCAGTTTTTCATGTACATTTTCCAAATATGTCAATTTATGTTCCAGACATGTCCACATCTTCCATGTTCCAGACATGTCCACACTGTGAGGATTCCAAAGAGCATAGTAAACAGCACCTGGCTGGTGGACATTCCAAGAAGTGTAGATGAAGAGAAGCCTGTCAAACCTTCAACTAAAATTGACTGAAATTCAATCCCTGCTTTTCTAACCTAGTGAGTTTGTAGTACAGAGAAGATTAGACCTAGGGACTTTGGGACAATCAGCTCACACGGCTAGGCTCCCAAGTGTCATTCCTGTTTGATGTGCTTCTTTAAACTCCCTAACCCCTGCAGCTGCCATGTTTGCATTGCCTTTTTAGGAAAGCACTTTCTGGCAGTTTCTTCAAATTGCTTTGGCTTTGCAAAAAAAGGAATTATATCCTCACATAACCATTGCTGCTACCAGGCAGACAAGTGGGAATGAAGACATGCAAGTAAAATTGAATTTCCATAAACAGAGGGAAATTCAACCATTTGCCTAGTATTTAAAAGAAGGATAAGCAAATTCTACAATAGGAGGAAAAAATGAAATAAGGATATATGGTTTAAGTGGTTGCACTCCTGTGAGCTCATTTTGACTATTTGCATGCAAAAGTAATAGCATATTAGCATAACTGCTCTGTGAGTCAGTGAAATGGCTGCAGCAATGTCAAACTCTTACACTGCACATTTCCATATCCAGCCATTACAAAATTAGCATTTTGGAAAGACTCTGGAGGGAGAGAGGAAAGGAGGGGCTCAGAAAATAGTCCTGAGCACTTTTTTTTTTGTTAGTACACTTCATTAAACTCTGCAAGACTTATTTCTGAGTAAACATGTCTAGGATTACACTGTTAGAAGTGGAATGGTATGAAGGTATAAGGAATCTGACAGATCTTTCTTTAAAAGTTATCAAAAATGAGAAATATTTCAGTAGTTGTAGCTTTTGTCACTTCTGACAATAAGAAGTACCTCAATTTCCTTAGCTTCACCAGTGCTACAATATCAGGATGCTCTCTTTCTTTGTATCCTATTTCCTCACCTCAATTGTCAGTCAGAAGCCAGTGGGTGGATGGGTGGTTGGTGGCTTCTATGTCAATGTGTGTGGGATGCATGTGAATCTGTTCTCAGTTTCAGTCTGAACTGTGACAGAGCTATCCTGAATGCTGAACTGATTTTGGAGATAGGGTTCAAAAGGTTGGATAAGCTCCTCTGAAGTTTGAACTAGCACCTAGAGTGGATTTATCACATCCACCAGTAAGGGAATCACCAGCCACCACTACCAGCAGCCATTTTGCCTGGCTACAGAATGGACAAAATTAAGCAAAGCTACCAATGTTCTTGAGAAGCTAGGTCCACTGACATTCTTCTCTTCAGCAGTCTCATACCAATTCTTCTTTTAGACTATAGATTAGGCAAAGAAGAAGATCAGGTTTACCAGCAGCCTTCTAAAGAAACCAACTACACTGGACTTAACCTCTCAGCTGTGAACCATTTAACCAGGCTGGTGAAAAAGGAAAGAAGGGAAGCAAGCTATGGTACCTTTACAATAGTTTTTTTTTTTTTAATGGCATGTGTTGCTTGCTCCTGAGAAGTTCTCCTCTCCTTGGTAATCAACTAGCATACATTCTACCATGCTGAGGAACCTCACAACATCTGAATTGTTTTCCTTTTCTCTCCACCTCTCCTTTTTCTTTTGCTTCATGCCATTTTAGATTGCACACTAGTGGGGCATTCAGACTGTTCATTTCTTTAACCCCATAGATAGATAGAGATAGAGATTCTGAGACCTTCTACAGCTGTAGAACACAATATAAATGCTATAAATACCTACATATATTGAAATGGAAGTGGAGATTTAAATTCCTCTATCACTTCTTATTATCCAGTTTTCTAAACTAACATTTTCATGTTCCCTTAAATATAGACCTCTTAGGTCCAGCCTCCATGAAATGAAGTTGCATTTTCAGTCACAAAAAATGGAGAGATACAAGGATGCATCCATAGCTTCTGATCTGATATATCCCCAAGGACATGTGCTGGTTCCTGGAGGCAGTTTGCATCAACATTCTTGCACATTTTCCTGCTGCCAAGAATCATAGTTACAGCCATGGTCATATTAGATTTAATGTAACCATGGGTATTGATGGATCAGAAAGAGAAATCTTGCTGTTCTAAATCTTTTGGAACTGCTTGCTCTACATAAACACTGAGTAAAGTTCTTAATGGCATAGAAAGCAGATTTATCACATTCACATATCTGAATAAAGCCTCAGAAGCACAAAGATTTGTTTGAAAATATGACAGATTTACCTGTAGGGTTGACCCAAACTTTTACTATCTCAGGCAAATAACAATGTGGTTCTCCACTCCATTCCATGTAGAAAAGCTGACTGGAAGGACAGTGGAATCTATCTTCAACATTGGTGTTGGGAGAGTATTCTCCATTGCACCTCAGACAATACACTGCTGTGACCTTGGAGAGAGAGAAAAGCAGGCAGATACAGCTCCAGAAGCTGAGGAAAGATCCTCACCCCATCCCAACTGTCACTGTGGTGGCCTTTGAGGAAATGAAGAGTAGGCAATATCTGCTGGATCTTAGCTCATTCTCTACTACTATCCCCCTTCCCTGTGTGTCATGTCTTTTTAAACTATAAACCTGAGGGCACAGAACTATCAAATTAACAATTGTAAACCACGGAGGAGAGTCAGTGTGGTTTAGTGGTTTAAGTGTTGGACAATGACCCTGGAGACCAGAGTTTGATTTCCCACTCAGCCATGGAAACCCAGTGAGTCACCTTGGACACATCACACACTCTCAGTCTCAGAAAACTCCATGATAGTTTCACCTTAGGGTCGCCATAAGTAGGAAATGACTTGAATGCACACAACAACAACAACAACAACAACAACAAGCATCACACGTAAAGTACCATGCTCACTGATGGTACCAAATAAATGACAATGATGAATGTGAGAAATAGCTGAAAAGACTCATAAAACAATTTAGCACAGGATCAGCTGAAGCATTAAACGTTTATTTAAAAGTACGTTTCTGCAGAAGCGGGTGCTCCCCAGAGAGAAGGACACACTCCGGTATTGAATACCTCATATTTTATCCGCTGCTCCTGTCGCAGGTTTTCCCTCCCCTGGGATCCCATTGGACAGGACCCTGAAGGTTACAGCCTATCAGGATCACCTAAGAAGTTACATTTCCCCTTCCTCATATTTACAGTATGAGTGATCACGCACTGATCATGCATTTTCCCTCGTGTACCCTTAATTCTCATTTTACATTCCAGGTGTCTTATCAGCAGTTTCAAAGTACCCCTTCATGTTCTGGTATTTCCCTATCAATCAGTTTACTTCTTATAGACAGCCTTGTTCTGTCTGGTTCTACGTTTGGAGATTGAAGGTCTTGATAGACAGCCTTGTACTCCTTACAGAGGTCTTATCTTGTTGTTATCTGAAACATACCTGCTACCCTACAGATTTGGAGGCCCTCTTTTGGTCAGCAGTCAATTTTAGAAAGCTGTCTTCTTAGACTTAGTGTATTACAGAAGCTAAAAGATAAAATATACTGGAATGTATGTGTAAATATTTCTAAAATCCATGTTATACATATAAGCTAATATATATGCTTCTAATAGATGTTATTAATACTGTATACCCAGTGCAGAAGCTAAAATAGATTTCATTTCTCTCACTGATGATGATGATGATGATGATGATGATGATGATGATGATGATGATGATGATGACATGGCTATATGATGTCTATGGATCAAACTAGATATTGAGGAGGATGTGTATTCACAACAGACAATCTGTTTTCCTATCATTAATGGTATTTTCTCAGAAATCCAAGCCTTAGCAATCATACTTGTAAACTGAACTCATGTCTATATTCCAATGAGCAGTCAAAAATCAAAGCACACTAAATGCCAGGGCTGATGTGTGTGTGATGGTGGTGGTGGGGAGCCAATGTAATTAAGTAGGGCCTAGTGGTGAAAGGGAAGCCTGAGTCCAAAATGTATTTCATGTTTTTGTCTTCCTTGGTAGTACCATAACTTGTTCTTTTTATGACATTAGTGAATTTCAGGGAAAGTAGTAATGATATCCAACATTTGAAATCCTATATAAAGATTTTTAACTGATCTACCAGATGATTTAAAAGGCCCACCAGGCTGGGTAGAAAAGGAAACTGATTCCTCATGAGACTTTGCTACCACTACCAAGTGAAGCAGCCTGTCTGGGAGCAAAGGAGGAAAAAACAAACAAAAAAACAACAAAACTCATGTCTGCAGCTGAGCCAATTTCTGGGCTGTCCAGGTGCCACAGACACACCGCTGTTTTCCCTCCCTCTCCATAAGCTTGTGTTAACCCTCCCCATCCACCAACATATCATTCTTTTCACTGGGACGCTACATGCATGCTGACTTTGCGAAACAGATCTTCCTTGCCTATAGAAAATCAGAGAGAGAGGGAGATTAGTAGGACAAGACCCCTTTCTTGGATCCCTTCACTTTATGCACAGCCAGTGGTCTCCTTCCCTGTCCTTGTCTGTCATGCAGTTCTGCTGCTGGTGAAAACCTGGGGGTGCAAGATACAGATACAGAATACAAGATACAAATGAGAAGGAAACTGCTACAGTAAGCAGTATGAATGGACAGAACACTCATAAACTTTTTCATCTATGAGGGTGAAAAAAAAAATCGTGAAAATCCCACCCAAAAAAGGGAGAACAGTCACGAGAGTCTTTGCCTTTTCTTTTTTTGAAAAATTGTGCTAAAATGTTCTTTTGTTTGTAGAGAAAATGTATGCTTGTGCATGTTTGTTTAAATGCAGCAAGTTATTTTCTGTAAAATATGTTCCCTCTTCCCATATGTATTCATTTCCTGTGCAGAAGTGTGAATGGCTGCTGAAGGTTACACAGAAACCCTTTAATTCTTGTGCACCAAGGAGTACAAGTTTTGCATGCAAGAATTAAATAAGTGAAGGCCCAATAATTAAACACCTTTTACCACTTCAGAGACACACTTTCTAGGTGTGTCATCTAGTTTTACCCTATGAAGCTACTCTTATGGACTGACCTGTCCCTCTGAATTCTCCTGAGGATGGGAATAGAGAGGAAAGTCACTATTTTTTTCCCCCAGGAATTTCCTGAAATACAGTTCTGCCTAATTTACTTTCTACAAAGCAAATTCAGTGCCACAGCTATCCCGATCAGTTACAAGAAATATTTCAACCAAGGACAATCAAGCATAGATCCATTTTTGTAGACAGATATTCTAACCTTGGAATTCAAGCAGAATTCAGGAAACTTATCCAGATTAAGCTGCAAGGGGAAAAAAAAATCCTTTCAGTTTTTCTGCTAAGGATACACAAACCAATACAACAGGAGATTGATGCTCATGCACACTTTCTTAAATCAATGACGTTTCTCTTTTGGAGGGCAGCCAGAATATCTGCTGGTTCTTTTGTCTTTCATATAGAAGATGAAGTCTCTAGCCTTAAAATAGCAACTGTTTTGATTGGCTGTTCCTTTTGTGATTGCATTTCAAAGACCTATTTGTGCTTCTGCTTCTAATTCCATCCCCCACCCCCCACCAAAAAAAGCACTGACCATTCTTATTCACATTTCCTTTTGGAATGAGATTATTTGCTTTAAAAGGAATGGAGACTTTATAATCTTAAACTTTCTGATCTCTCTCTCTCTCTCTCCCAGTTTTCATATTTGTTCATCCTTTGTCTCTCATGCACAATCATCCTTTGCTTGCATTCATTTCTTAAGGAAAATAAAATCCTACATGGCTGCCCTCAATCATATTTCCCAATGTAAAGAGT
>CAOLHI010006181.1:0-40495 GCA_948474755.1 Ctenosaura bakeri
GGTCACCGGACACTCCATTTGTAGTCTCTGCTATAACACCGGCATCCAAGTCGGCTCTTATCTGAGAGATTTTATCTGCGAAATGATTATTCAAGGCATCACAGCAAGCTACGTTAGGTTCTAACAATGAGTTCAGGGGAGTGGGTAACTGAGTCAGATCCCTTACCACCCTGAACAGCTCTGCTGGACGAGAAGTCGCAGACGCAATACGTGCAGAGAAGAAGGTCTTCTTCGCTGCATCTATTGCCACTCTATAGGAATGAAGGAATTCTCTATAGCGTGTCCTGTCAGATAAGAGTCGAGATTTCCGCCAATTGCGCTCTAGTCGTTGTCCAGTCTGCTTCATATTCCTAAGTTCTACAGTATACCAAGGATTGCGGTTTGCTGCAGGCTGGAAAGGACGCTTGGGAGCAATCGTGTCGATAGCCCTGGTAAGATCACAATTCCAGGTAACTGCTATTGCTGTAGCAACCCACTTCTGCCTTGTGAAGGAACCCTGATGCCTCAGTGGAATCCATAGTGGGTTGAATATGGTGATCATACTTTTTTGTGTGTTAAATATGGTTTGGGAGGGCCTAGAGTTATTCACAGTTGTTTTTTTTACTTTCGTGGGGATCCTGTTTCCTAGCGAATGTGGAGGGATGACTGTACTTGTATAAGAACTAAATAAGAGATTTACATTTAATTTCAACAACTTCTAATGAGCTGTTTTCCCCCCTGTTTGCTCTAGGTAATGGAAATGTATCTTCCCTTTTGTGGGATTGCTATCTCTAATGCCCAGCTGTTTGCTGCTTCCAGGAAGGAGTACGACAGAAGCAGGGTAAGTGAATGTGGTAGCTTGGACCAATACATTTATTTAATATTCCAGCTCACACAACCACATGGTAAATGACCAGGTGATCATTTACAGATTAGTAATACTTCAACACCTCAAAATCTTGATTGGTGAGCAAACTTCATATGATAACATCCAAAATCCACGAAACAGTGATACTTTCATTGGGCCAACAAAAAAAACAACAACAGAAATACATAATGCAAGCTTTCAAAGCTCTACTGGCTTCTTCACCAGGCAAAGGTGTTTAAAATTGTGCAGGTGAATTAAACATGATTTTAGAGTCACAGGCCTACATTTTGTCAAGGTGTGTTGTTGTTGCTGATGTCAGTTAAGACAGTCTGGAGGGATACCTATGTAGACAGAGGCAACTCAAAAAGGCCCCTCCCTAAACTGCAAACCCCAGGATTCCATAGGATGTTGAAAGCAGAATAATAGCACTATAACAGTTTAGTGTGGAAATGGCCAAAGAGTTATAAAATCCAGGCACTAAAATTTAAACTTCATCAACAACAGAAAAAGTAACTTCCCTTGAGATCCAGGCTGTTTTTGTCCTGATGAGGCCGTAAAGATGCAAACAGTTGCACTACAGGTTATCTTTTATGTTCCCATTCTTCATACTTTTGTATCACATTCAAAGGTTGTTTGCAGTTATCTTTCTACTTTAGCTTGTTGATATTTGTACTCCTTATTTTCAGTAGTCATTCCTTTCCACTAATTTTATTATGCCAAGATTTTTTTTGTTAAATGGCAAGGTTTTACAACATGTAACTTACAAGAACACATTGCATAGCCACTGCAAAATGCTTTCCTGTGTTTTGTAGGGCCTGACTAGTAGAAATAAATGTTCTGGCTTTCATTTGTTGACATTTTAGCTGTTTTGATCCTCTCTCCATATGGGTGACATTTGCCAGAACAGTGGGAGACAGGGGAAATAAAAGAGCTGACACACATTTTTGGTAAGCAACAGGAGACAGCTGTATCACAACTTCATACATCCACAAGTTTGACATGAGAGGGCAGGAAAAATTAGGAGAAAGAACTGAGAGGACTCAGTGGGAGAACCTGTAAAGCAGAATGGTTTAGGTGAAGTCTTGTTACGGATAGAATTGTTCCTATTCACTGAGGTGTGAAGCTGAATTCCATGCTTGTTGGTAACATGCTTGAGAAGCCCATATGTGTGTGATACAAGTAATAAGTGTGTGGGATCCTTGTTTGTAAAGTAGGAGCTACACATCCCCAAATCAGTGACTGCACAAAACAAAGCATCAGTTGTAACAAAAGAAAGCCCTACAACAAGCAACATATACAACAAAGAGTCACTAGAGAGAAGGTAAACAAAGCAAACCAACCAACCCCAGATTCTGGCAAGCCACCAAGATATATTTTTTCCCCTCAAAGGATTGGCTCCCTGAGGCAAAGATGGAACCCCACTTTCCTGCTGCCCCCTGCATTCCATGAACAGAAGCTGGTCTTGCTTCAGTGCTGGCCACTCCGACTGTGTCTGAAGGAAGCAGACTGCCTAAAGAGACTGAAGGAGGACTGTGCACTATGCAAACAATTCTCTAATACAGACCTTTCCAAACTTTTCATGTTGGTGACACACTTTTTAGACATTTCAGGACACAGTAAGTAATTCAGTAGGTGGGGGCAGCCTCTCCACCCGAGCTACCATCCTTACTGGGGTCTTCTGCGGCTTGGGGCAATGGCGGCAGCAGGGGGAGAGGCAGCCCCTCCACATGAGCCTGGCCCACCACTACCCTTGCTGGGGACTTCCTCAGCCTGAACAGCAGCGGCAGGAGAGGCAGCCCTTTCACCTGGGCCTGGCCTGCTGCCACCGCCCTCACCAGGTTCTTCCTTGGCCTGGGGTGGTGGAGATGGCAGAGGCAGCCCCTTCACTCATGCCTGGCCTGCCATGATGGCAGGAGAGGCAGCTCCTCCACCCTTACGTTCACCCAACACACTTACATGCTGCAGCTGACACACTAATGTGTTGCAACACACAGTTTGGAAAGCTCTGCTCTAATACATCAGACTACTCCTGCTACTACTGCTAACCACTATTTCTAGCTTCCTAGGATCTGCTGTCTGAGACAGCCTTACTTTATCTAAAGTTTTAAGGCTGGCCTTGTTTCACGGCCTTACAACCAGCAGCTGTATGTACTGAGCAACAGAGCCAGTAATATAATATAGAGGGTACAGTTCTGGAAGAAAAGAGGGTGCAGGTTTGCCTTTGCCTTCCTCTATATTCTGAGTAGACTAGAAGCAGATAATCTTCAACTCAGTCTGCATGGATGCAGTTTTGCCTAATAAGCCGATGTGAAATTGGCAAGTGGAACTGAGATGGGCTTAACTAGCCCATGTAAAATAACTCATGGGGATATTTCTTTAGTTTGGGAAGAATAACTCTTGTTTGGCCAATACTGGGGATTTCAGGAATATAAGTACACAGAAAATAAATACCTCACAAAAACCAAATGCAAGTGCTCTGCTTGCATTTCATCTTGCTAGACAAATAATTGATCCCACCAGGAGGAGTCACAGCAAGCAATTACTCATAGGTAGTCCATTTACCTAAGCCTAAGCGACAGCCATAGTCGGAGTCCAAAATCCAGGGGTCAGGAGCCAAGAGATCAATCCAAGGTATCAGGAGCTGGAAGCAAGGAGAGGCTTGTAGAAAGTTTGCCACAAGCAAAGGAAAGCTTCCAGGCAGGCAGTTATATAGCCCAGGCACAGGTGTGGCCAGTCACCGCTTCTTGAACTTATCCAAGGAAGCCTCCCTTTGCTCAGCTCTCTTGAGTCTCTGCCTTGTTTGTGGGCTGACTGACGCAGGCTCCAGGGCATCCTTGGGATCACAGCTGGATCCCTGTTGCCCTAAAGGAGCAGGCAGAGGAACGTCTGAGCCTGCTTGGTCCATGGCAGCAGGGGGAGCTCTTGAGCTGCAGGACTCATCTCCAGCCAGAGCAACAGGGACCAACAGCTGCTGCTGGTCATCAGCAGCTCTGACAGGGGCTTTAGTTATCACAACAAGCCTGGCCAGCCTGGGGTGATGAATGCAAGAGATGGGAGGAGAAAAATGGGGGGGAGCAAACATGTGTCTCACAAATAATCAAATTCATGAAGGTCAAAGCCACAAATGTTGAGTGAGGACCGTACTCCAAAGAGATCCCATGCAGCTTCCTGTTTTCCCATCTCTTACCAACAATTATGTCAGAAAAAATCTATCTTTTTTCTTACCCTCTTAAAAATCACAATAATCATTAAAGCAATTTGCTGGTTTTCCTCCTTTTTTTCTGCCTCAGCAATTTTAACACCAGTGCTAAAGAGAATCTTTTCTTGTTAAAAGCCTTTTAAAAGAACAATTTCCTGAAGACTTATGGCACGGTATCCCTTTCTGCTTGTAGGAAACTCCTGGTTTAGAATTGCACTTTGAAAGTGAACACTGTAACTTAGGCTATTTCCACACTATGCTG
This sequence comes from Ctenosaura bakeri, assembly GCA_948474755.1. Taxonomy (NCBI): domain Eukaryota; kingdom Metazoa; phylum Chordata; class Lepidosauria; order Squamata; family Iguanidae; genus Ctenosaura; species Ctenosaura bakeri. The sequence goes on from CAOLHI010006181.1 coordinate 4,309, forward strand.
TTATAGTGCTATTATTCCACTTTTAACATCCTGTGGAACCCTGGGTTTTGTAGTTTAGGGAGGGGCATTCAGAATTCTCAGCCAGATTGCTCTTTGGCCTCAGTAAACTACAAACCCCAGAATTCCACAGGATGCTGGAAGTGGAATAATAACATGATAACAGTGTAGAGTGGAAATGGCTTTAGGTGACAAATTTTGAACTTACTGCAAAACATCTATTATAATGTCATGATGAGTTATGGTACCCACCCCTTTTGGCTTCTAAAAAGACTCACATTTGGAATGTCAACTGAAAATTGGAAGACAACTAAAACAGTCTGTCAGATTTTGGGATATCTGTCACAATTTCCTGATGATTTATGGCTTGGGCTATTTCTGCACTACACTGTTCTAGTGCTATTATTCCAGTTTCAAGATCCCATGGAATCTTGGGATTTGCAGTTTAGAGAGGGGCATTTAGTATTCTCAGCCAGAGAGCTTTTTGGCCTCAGTAAACTACAAACCCCAGAATTCCACAGGATGTTGAAAGTGGAATAATAGCACTATAACAGTGCAGTGCGGAAATGGCCTTGATCTCCTTTTATTATTAGCAAGCTCCATGCTTGGAATTTTGATTTGAAACTTGGCACTTGTTTATTTATTTCACTGTATTTCTAAGCCGCCTTTCTCCCAGAACTGGGACCCAAGGTGGCTTCTTACTATAGATATAAATTAAAAACATAAAAAACATTTAAAAACATAAAATACATTGAAAACATCAAAAAGAATGAAAAAGATTAAACAAATATAAAATCATAGAAACACTTAAAAGGATATTCTGGCACTGCAACTTAGATGTCAACCAAAAATGCTTTATCAGCTTTTGAGACTCCTAATGCAATGGGTATAGATGCATTATTATACCTCTCTTTTATGGTTATAAATAGATACGCTATCGTGAAGTAGGATCCCCTTCATTAGATTCATGAAGTGTTAGTATTAATTGAAGGCAACCTGATAACTGAGGATAACATTCATACATATGACAAAATCCAAAGTCCACAGAACAGTGATACCTTTATTTGTCAACCAAAATGCACAAAATACATTAGAACCTTCACTAGCTTCTTTCTCAGGCAAACAATATTAGAATTATCAGCCTATATTTTGTCTCAGATATTACCTCAGTTGTCAGTATGGAGGGATCTCAGTGCAGGCAGGGGCCACCCCCTTCCTTGGCCATGTGAGGATTAGGAACAATGGGCAATAAAAGATAGTAATAAAAGTTCAATTCCATTAGCAACATAACATTTTAATTTCCCTTGAGATCCAGGCTGTCCTTATCCTGTGCAAAGTTAGCTGCCTCTTTCTTAAACAGAAGTCTTCTTGAGAAATTCAATGTTCTCTGCCTAAGAAAAGGGCAGTTACCCTGGATCTCAGTGAAAATAACTTTACTGCTGCTAAAGGATTTGAATTTTATTTACTGTCCTTTATCCCTGATCCCCACATGGCCGAGAAGGGGAATGATGGCTGCTTTTATTGATATCCCTCCAGACCATCTTAACTGACAATGGAGGTAAAATCTGAGACAAAAAGTAGCCCTATGATTCTAACATTGGCCTTTTCCGCACTTTGATTTAGCAACAGGGCAAAGTGTCCTCCGGCAAGGACATTTGCACTTAGGGGCAGACCAAGTCCGGACTACTTTATGTATGTCCAGACTTCAGCCCGCTCCAGCAACGACCAGAACTGGTGGTTTGCCGTGCTATTGAAAGACCGCTTAAAAGAGGTCATTCAATAGCACAGTGCGCCCCACTCCGTCGTTGCGCTGATGTGTAGATTTGCAGGCTCACACCAGTGCGAGGCTGCAAATCTTCCGGGGGCGGACTTCCGGCTGGCGAGCTTCTCCGGTTGGTGGAGAGCCTCCACCAACCGGAGAGCGCCATTTTAATCCCCGGAGCAGTGTGTAGCGCAGCCACGCACTGCTCCAGATCAGCCTGAATCAGCGGAGGGAGCGCACCAGCCTGGTAAGTATCAGAACGCCCTGTTTTCCTCCCAAAGTGCGAAAAAGCCCATTGTCAGTTTTCTTACCCTGTACTATTTTTAACATCTTTGTCTGATGAAGAAGCCAGTGAAGCTTTGAAAGCTTGCATGATGTATTTTGTGCATTTTAGATGGCCGTAAAGGTATTGTTATTTTGTGGATTTTGTATTCTCTTGTATTTTGCTGCATGGTCAACACAGCTGCCCCTCAATATGATTCATGCATTTGGTGAAGTTCAATTCATAAATCTTATGTGATATTGTTAGGCCTAGAATGGATTGCCTATCTCAACTAGAGTGAACATAGTGATTTACATAGGTATTGGCTTACAGTGTTCTAATTCAGACCTGCACAACTTGGTAGTAGGTAAGGACCGAAATTAAATAGGCTAAACTTCTTTGGGCCATAGATAGGTTTTTATCACCTCACTTTCCAAGTAAAAATGGTATAATGGTTTTTTTATTTGCAAAGTAGTTTAATCATTAATTATACTACAATTATTATAGTATAACTCATGATTAAACTATTTTGCAAATAAAATAAACCATATTATAAAAAAAGGGAAATTAGGGAAGTTTTTCCTAATGTTTAGGTGGAACTTCTTTTCCTGCAGTTTGAAGCCTCCTCCATCTCTTAGGGCCTTTCCACACTATACTGTTACAGTTCTCTTATTCTGTTTTCAACATCCTGTGGAATTTTAGGGTTTGTAGTTTACTGAGGCCAAAAAGCAATCTGGCTGAGAATTCTAAAGGCACTTTCTTAAAGTGCAAACTCCAGGATTCCATAGGAGGTTGAAAGTGGACTAAGAGCACTGTAAGAGTATAGGGCAGAAATGGTGACTGTCTTACCTTCTTGACCTGAGACCTAGAACGACTGAGATAATACAGATGTGGCAAGCTGTGATTACACAAAACCAGTAAATAGGGTTATTGGAAAGACAAGAGAGCTATGCCCTAAGAAATGTAGCAGTGTGTAATTTGTAAAAGATTTGCAAAAGATGAAAGGGGAGGGGAACAATTTGGGGTGGCAGAAAATTTTACTGTTGATGAGGAAATGGGGAGAAAATATATTTGGAGGATAAACAAGGGGAATTCCAGAGGGGTGGAATTTATGAACATGCATGCCAGGATAGATCTAAATTGCATTTTAAAATGCAATTTTTAAAATGCAATTTAACTTTTTCCAATGCAATTTAGGAAGGATGGGAGTGAATGAGGACATAGACCTGTAATAAGCTGCTTCCCCAAGAGAGTCCCAGTTTGCTGTGCAACAGTCTATGTTGGCTTGCTCAGGGAGGAAGAGACCATCTCTTTTCTTGCCTCTTCCAGCCCCAGCTGGTTTTCTCCTTTTCCCAGGCACTTCCGCCCTCACCACCCATCCAAGGGAAACAGGAGGAGGAGAAACAACTGCTGCCATCTTACGCAAGGGCAAAAGGTAGCATCAGCTCAGCTCTCTGCTGCCCTCTGGAGGGACCAAGAAGGGAACAGCCCAGCTGGGTTCATTCAAAACTATCAACTACCTAATTGCTGCAATCTCTTTTGGCCCTTGCACTCACAAGTGATGTGGGCCACATGAAATCCCTTGGCAGACCACATGTTGTGCAGGCCTGTTCTAATTGATTCAGCGAACCTACTCTAGTTGGGACTGACAGTTGGGTTTCACCGTTTTCTTTAATGTTTTAGAAGACTCTTTGTTGTCAGTATTGTACACTGTCTTTTATACAAAGACTCTTTGGCCCGTCTCCACAAGGGGTGTGTGTCTGCTTTCAAGATGGAAAAGATAAGAAAATCTTACTTTTAAGATGTAATAAAGTAACATGAACATGATGCTGCACCATATTTACTTTAAGTAGATGTGATACAGCGTTAATGTTTATTTTTCTGTGAAGGCAAAAGCAAGGTGTGGAAATAACTATTCAGCTGTATGTCTTAATAAGCTCAGACTCCTTCCTTTAAGTACTAAATGAATAGAGTATTCAAAGCAGAGACATATAGATGTAGACACTGATAAGTTTCTTTTGTAATCACTGCTGCTGGTACCATTTTTAAAAAAAGACTATTGTATTTGTAATGTAGCTACTTGGGAACATTTAGAACAACTACTTTTGAAATCATCCTGGCTTCTAGTCTGACACACTTAAGTGAACATTTTGTGAGAATCAGTGAAGGTAACTTAATTGAATTTCAGCACAATCCTTTGTGTGTTTACTTGGACCAGGGATTGGCAACTATGTGAGGCTAAAAATAACTTTAATCCCCTTAAAGTGCACTTTCCCACTGTACTCCTCTCCTTTTTTGCCCCAATGCCATCTAGGGAGTATTTTTGCTATGGTTTTAGACAACCCCTCCATGCAATTTTAGGTTCAAGAGAAGACTTTTTAACAAGAGGGAAGCTCATAACTTGGCAAAAATGCCCCCAAACTCTCTAAGGGGCATTTAGGGGCTAAAAAATTTTTTGAAAAAAAATTTGAATCCTTGGGGGGACCAGAGGACTCAAAAATTGCCCTGAAGAACTGCATGTATCCCATGGAGTGCACTTGTCTACCCCTGATGTAGACCTTCATCACAGTGTGAATTCAGTGCAGCTCATTTCCAAATAAATAAGTGCAGGATTACAATTTTTGTCCTAAAAATGAAGACAGTTGATTTTGCAACACAGAAAGAAATCTGAACTGAGGCTTAAACATTTGGAATGCCACTTCCATATACCTATCTGTAGCTCAGTGTTTCCCAAACAGAATTTCAGAGTATTTAATTATTCTATTTTTGCCTGATATGTACTCACTGATATGCTAAACTGTAATGCCACTGTGTTATGCAGAGGCATAGAACAGCAGATCACATTAATGTCTGGTGTACCTCCAAAGACTTAGTTGACTGCTGCTAAGAATTAATTTGACACATTATATTAAAACATATGGGATGTGTAAGAACTGAGAATAAAAGAATTGCCATTATGAAACTCATAAATTGGATAGTGAAATCTGGAGGAGTGTAGCTGTGACCTTATCAAAATAAATTAGTCTTGCATTAGTTTTAGAACTGCCACAACTGGCTTCTGTCCTGCACACAAAGACACAGGCTTTAAGTGCCAGTGATGATATCATGTTTATGTAACTACAGGCTACAGTGCAGGTGTAATTCTTTTGGGTATCATTAAGGCAGACTTCCTCAATATGGTACCTCAAGACATTTTGTACTGCAACTTCTATCAACCCCAGTCAGTATGATCAGTAGTCAAGAATGGTGAGAGTTATAGACCAAACCACTAGGAAGTTGCCATATTGGGAAAGCTAGACTGAGGATTGTTGCAGTGTCTTTTTTTTAAAAAAAATCTGTAACTGAAAATTAGCATGGAAAACCCACACCAGAGCCAATGCAGTTATATTTCATATAGCGGAGATTCATCCTGGGCCCAGTGAAAAGCAGAGAAAAAGCCTCTCCCTTCCAGAAAATTCCAAGTCTAATTTTTATGAGCTGTAAGAGATAGTCATCATTTGCTGTGTATACAGCGAAATTTACATACAAAGAGGCAAACAAGTATAACAGAGTCAGTAACTGGTGCCTTTTATAACTTTTGTTTGCAGAGGTTGCACAAAATGTATTCATTTGAAACAGACTGTGATAGCTTTCAATTCCATGTATACAGGCCTTGCTAGAGGTGGTTAATGACCTCTTCGAAGAACAGACTGACTTAGAGAAAATTGTGAAGAAAATTATGCATCGAGCTCAGACTCTGCTAAAGTGTGAGCGCTGCTCAGTGTTGCTTCTTGAAGACATTGAATCACCAGTAAGTAGTAGTTCAGTCTTTGGAAAACATAATATATTTACCAATGGCATGACACCTGTTTTTTCTTGAAATATTTTGTGCACTGTCATAGATACTACTCTGTGAATATCCTTGCATGGGGCAACTTTTAAATTAAGCAGTGCATATGTCTGCCCTGATGATTTTTCTGTGGGTTTGTTTGGGCAAGCTGAAAACTGTAATTGCATTTCCCACTCCAGTCACTACCACCACTGCCACTGTTGGTATTTCCTGTGAGTTAGACCAGGTATGCAATATTGAGCATCAATCTGCCTTTCGACATCAGTCGTTCCTAAGGAAAAGGCAAGGCATGACTGCTCCTCAAAGGTGCACGCAGAGCATTTTCAGGCAGTTGCGGGGGTGAATGTGAAGAATGGCTTTCCCATTTTGCCCTGTGTGGCTAAGTCTTTAGGGGCACCTTTGGCATACAGCTTTCTTCTTCCTACTTGTGTTTTTCTTGACATTTCGTATAACAAACATATTTAAGCCTGCGGAGAATTTGAGCCCAACTAATTAATCCCCTGTTGTTGGAATCCACTTGCTTCTGACAACAAAGAGCTTATTCAGTTTCACTTAAAAAAAAACTTTCAGGGAAGGGCTGTAGCTCAGCAGTATAGCAGATGCCAAAGCATGGAGCAGATTCCAAATACAATCTTTGCCATGGGGGGGCGTATTCTCACTTGGGCAGAGATCCTCTCTAAAATCCTAGAAAGCTTTTGCAAAGCACTGCAAATTCTGTACAATAATAACTAGACTGGGAGGAGGAGCTCAGTTCTTCTGAGTGGTCTCACAAGCATTTCCCCTTTCCTGGAAGTCTAGTTGTGGTAAGATACTTTTGGAATAGGTAAAACTGGTTGGCCAAATTTCGTATGACAGACTCCTTATTTAAGCTTGGTGACTGTTGGAACCTCTGAAAATGTTCAGAAGAGGTGTCTATGCACACAGCATTAGATGGATCACTGTGGCTTCGGGAAAGACAGTAAAAGGAAATGCAAATGCACTTACCAAGGAAGATGGTTTCTTGAGGATGGGAAAAAGCTGGTTGTTAAAATGTAAGTTGACACCTTGTACGCATGGCAAGAAGCTAACGTTTCAGCAAGATAGGTACACACTGAAAAACTGCCTGTACTCTTTCCTAAAGTGTAATTCAAATGAAACCTGTATGAGCAGAAAGGACAGAAGTACAACAAAAGGGAAAGTACGCATTGCTTGTCTATATGGGAGTAGAGCAAGGACTCAATGGGTTTGTCCCAGAAAGTGCAAGATGGCTATTCCTTTTGTTTTTATTTATAATTTTAAGTCACCAGAGGGAAAGAATGATGTCATGGGTATGAAGACCCATTTCACACAGTTATTCTGATGTGGTGCTAAGGTCAGTACAGGTTGCCACTACTTGCCTTTTAGTAGGAGCAAGACTTTTCAAGAAATGAAAAGCTCCTGGGACTGATTGTGAATTATTGAAAATAAGTGCATCATTCACAAGGTTGTATAGTACAGGGGACCATGCAGACTAAGTGACTAGTCAATTCAGTTCTTCAACAAGCATCAAGATTTCATGCCTTCCCTTTTTTAGGGTTGCCACCTGCTGCCCTGCCTTAGGCACTAGGGAAGAGGTATCTCCTGCCTTCTCTTTCTACAGCATAGGAAAAATTACTTTTAGTGTGTGCCTTTAAATCTTTTACACCCTTGGATGGATGTCCTGTTTCCATGGGCTGCTCCAGGAATTTCAGTGTAAGTGACAATGTGGCATGCACAAGAGGATGTGTGAACAGACCTGTCTGCTCCAGAGGGCTAGCTCTCACACCCACAGCAGTTTTAAAAAATACATTCTATTAAACTGACATTTTTGTAGCGCTGGCCACTGTTGTGCCTATGGCAGAAATATGCATGTTCAAAGTCATGCTCAGGCAAAGATAAGTCAGACTTTTCTCTGGCACTGGCAGGAAACACTGGATGCCACCTTTCCTGCATTTAACTCTTTCTGGCTCCTTTCCATATTTTCTTGTAGCAAATGTACAATGACAGGGTTTGATTTTTGAGTAGCCTGCACTTCTCTTATCTACTCAGCCTGTCCAGTCTTACTGTTCCATCAGATAAGTGGGATGAATTAATGGTTACAATTCAAAATGTTGACAGGTCAATCTTAGAGAAAAAAACCTCTCGTACTGATAATGAAAACTAAAGGGAACTCTTACCACAGACAGTATTAACTATCAGAGATTTTTTCAAAAGAGGCTGTACAGTCACCCCTTTATTTACAGAACTTTACAGGAGGCCCAGTTGATGTCATCTTCCTTTTGCAGTCATTCCATGGATGCTTCCTCTGTTGCTTTTCTTTCTACAATAATGTATTCTCTGGAAAGGAGGAAAAAAGTGGAATAGCTGCCATTCTGAAACCTTCAGTCTAGAAGCAAGCACCCTTGGTTTATCTGCTATCAAGAATTCGTTGTCATTTTGGTGTTGCTGTTCTTTATCAGCCAAGTTACAATGATTAAATGTAAACATTTTAAAAATCATTTGATAATCATGATGCTCACCAGTATTGCTCATCGGCTACTATCACCCTGTCTGCAGGATATGTTGGGAATGGGAGAAGGACAGGACCCAGATGATGCTTATGCACGACATCATCCATGTATCATTGTTCTCCTATCCCCAGGCAGTGTGATTACGCCACAAATCATTGACAGGTTTTACCTGTCCATGGCCCTTTCCGCAACTCACCTTTTCTCAGTGCTGGGGTGCGGTGGTCACGCGAGCAGCCTCCGGAGAGAGGCTCTCATGTCCGGGGTCCTTCAGCTCCGCACTAGCTGCCTGCTCGCACGAGAGCCCCGCCTCTTCCTTTCGCAGTGTAGCCTGGGACCTTCTTAGGCTGCACTGAGACAGGAAGCATGACTGGCCTGGCTCCTGAGGCTCCGCACACACGGCAAGTGCGTGCGGGGCCCTGTAGCGATGCGCAACCACACCATTTTCGGCTTAAAGCCGAAAATGAAAAAGTGCATGAGTGGTGCCTGCCAGGCCCTGGAGTGTTGCACAAATGTGAGTGTGTCATGTGGACTGCTCCTCACATTTGTGCGACGCTTGAGGGGCCCTTTCGCATGGAAAATGCCGTGCGAAAAGGGCCCATGACCAGTGATCATGCAGCTCTTCCGCCACCCTCCCACACTTATCTGAGCTGCAGAGAGTCAGGAAGCACAGTGGCTGCACTTCCTGTCCTAGTGCAGCCTGGGACAGTGCCCAGCTGTGCTGTGGAAGGAAGCGGCATGGCCATCGTGCCTCCTCCATTCCTGCGGGCAGCTGGTATGGAGGGAAGTGCTCCTGTCATGCTCCCCTCCAGGGAGAGGCCCCATGGGATGCTGCCGGAATCCAGTAATGTGTGGAAAGGGCCTTATGTATGTGTAACAAAGTAATATTTCCTGGTCCAACTCCTGCTCAAGCCCATTTGAACAGCCAACAGCCGTATTGAGTGAAGGAGGTCTGTTCAGCCACCAGTCAGGGCACAGGGAGGAGGATTCTTCCAGCCCTCTTCCACTAATGAATGAGCCTGTGATGAGGAATTGCAAAAGGGCTCCTGTTTCTAACTATAGCAGCCTTGCTTGCTGGTGAGAGTGGTTGGAAACATCATCCACCTTGCATACCCATTGTTGATCAAATTTGCAGATGACACCAAATTGGGAGGGGTTGCTAATACCCAGAGGACAGAATAAAATTTCAAAATGACCTTGACAGATTGGAGAGCTGGACCAAAGCTAACAATGAATTTCAACAGAGAGAAATATAAGGTCCTATACTTAGGCAGAAAAAGTAGAATGCACAAATATAGGATCAGGGACATGTGGCTGGATAGAAGTACATGTAAAAGGGATCTAGGAGTTTTGGTAGATCACAAGCTGAACATGAATCAGCAGTGTGATGTGGCAGCCAAGAAAGCCAACATGATTTTTGGTTGCATCAATAGGAGTATGGTGTCTAGATTGAGGGAGGTACTGGTACCACTCTGTTCTGTTTTGGTTAGACCTCATCTTGAATACTGTGTCCAGTTCTGGGCACCTTAATTCAAGAAGGATATGGACAAGCTGGAGTGTGTCCAGAGGAGGGCAGTCAAAATGGTGAAGGGTCTGGAAGCCATGCCCTGTGAAGAGCGGCTTAGGAAGCTGGGTATGTTTAGTCTGCAGAAGAGAAGGTTAAGAAGGGACATGATACCCATGTTTAAATATTTGAAGGAATGTCATGTCAAAGAGGGAGCGGGCTTGTTTTCTGCTGCTCCAAAGACTAGGACAAGGAGCAATGGATTCAAGCTGCAGGAAAGGAGATTCCATCTGAACCTCAGGAAGAACTTCCTGACCGTCAGAGCTGTCCGGCAGTGGAATATGCTGCCTGGGAGTGTGGTGTAGTCTCTTTCTTTGGAGGTTTTTAAGTGGAGGGTGGATGGATATCTGTTGGGGATGCTTTGATGTGTGTTCCTGCATAGCAGGGGATTGGACTCGATGGGCCTTGTGGTCTCTTCCAACTCTTATGATTCTATAAGCAGAGTGGACCTCCTTTGCCCAATCTAGATGCTGGCTTTTAAGGTGGTCTGGGGGGACATTTACATAGTCTTGTGGTAACATTGCATAGTCTGACTGAATTTTGAGTACTTACATGGTGTAGTGGTTTGAACATTAGAGCCGAAATCCCTGCTTGGCCTTGGAAACCCACTGGATGATCTTGGGCAAGTCACACTCTCTCTCAAGAAGACAAGAGCAACCCCTCCCGAACAGATATTGCCAAGAAAACACTATGTTAGGTTCACCTTAGGGTCACCATAAGGCAGAAACAACTTGAAGACACATGACAGTAACAACAAAAACAGACCCGTTACATGAGATCACAGTTTGAAGTTGGTGTCAAATCCTGATTTGTCAGATCCTGAAGCTGGTAGCCATAGTGGGGTTTTTTGGAGATGTGTGTGTGTGTGTGTCATGTTTAGTGGCAAAACTATGGTGAAATTAACCCAGGAGTTATTCTATCATTGTGCTCAAAGGAAGGAGGAAGGAAAGGACACTGCAAGGAAGGACTTGGACATAACTCAGCTTCAGTTGTCCAAATTTATATGTCCAAACTGGGCTAACACATTGCTTTATTGGTCAGAGAACCAATTATCTCGTTTATCATATATGTTATGGTTCCTGTATCTTGTGTCTCTAATTGAGCTCCTTGTTTGTTGTTGTGTGCCTTTGAGTAGTTTCTAACATGGCAAACCTATCATGGGGTTTTCTGGGGCTAAGAGTGTGAGGCACCCAAGGTCACCCACTGTGTTTCCATAGTTGAATGGGGAATCCAACCCTGGTCATAATCTAATGCTCAAACAACTACAGCATGCTAGATCTCAATCTTCCTGTATCCAGAGCTATAACCCAAGCCAGAGTTTTCTCATGCATGAATACCCCATGTAGTTCCTATGGAATAGTGTTTCCACTGAAGTCTACTACAAGGAAAAGCTCAGTCTATGTGCTGTTTGTTTATGCAAAAGTGCCCTGTTAGTGGAGATGCCTCTTTGTGTAGGAGTTCTGGATGTGCATGAAAACAACATAGGGAACTTTGCATTGGAGTAATGGCTTGGATTCTTCTACTTCTAGTGGCCTCTATTTCAAAGTTATTAACATAGACCATTTGTCTGTTTGTTTGTTTGTTGGATTTATACCCTGCTTTCTTCAAGAATGGGATCCAAAGTGACCATGAAGAAACTTGTGGAATAGATGAATGGTGAAGAGGAGTTTCATGCAGCCCTGTATGTTACTATTGAGGCTTATAAAAGCACTTTGGGGCATTGATATTAGGGCAGAAAGGCATTTCTGAAGCCCAAACAGAAAGTGCCTTATTATTTACTTACTTATTTAGTCTTACAAGGTTTTTTTTTTAATCTTTAGTGTTGCAACAGTAGCTACAACTGATTCCCCATCACCCACATGGTACCAGTTTGCTAGAGAGACTGCACTCTTTTCTTTAACTGAATGTGTAATTTATGATTGACTGGTGCTCTGAATCAGCATGTCAGTCACTTCCTCTCTTGTCTTATGACATTTGGAAACAACCTAAGGGCTGGAAGTGGCAGGAAGAATAGAGATGAGGTATTGCTACCAGCACAGAACCATGCAGCAAGCTTCCCTTACTGTCAAGAATGGAAAATTGTGCAGCCCTACGGTTATTGGGATGCAGTTGCCATCAGCCTTAGCCAGAAGGGACAATACTGAGAAGTGCTAGGAGCTGCTGTCTAACAATGGCTAGAGGTCCATTTTTATTTCTTTACTCATTCTTTACATTGACAGATGCTGGGATCATGAGATATGAAACCCATTTCCTCTGTCCTTCTATGTGCATGTTTTATTGTAATGACTCTCTTTTAAAAAAAAAATAACAGAAAAGAACTGACCCTTACCTTAAGGAATGGAGGTTACTGGTAAGCTGTTGGCCAGACTCCTAATAGCTTCCTATGGAGTCCTCACTGCAGCTTAGAGTGAGTGATGTCAGTTGCTGTCGTTCTGATTAGAACAGAAGACATGTTGGTTTGCCTTCTGATCTGACTGATGCCAGGACGTGATTGTAATGTTTGCGGCTAGTTTAATACCAAATTGTCTTCCTGTGGTGTTGTAGCAAGCCGACAGTGGGAAATTTATAATTTCTTATAAAGATTTATGATTTCATTCAATGTCAGCTTATATCTCTTCTTTCAATTTCTTCAGTGTAAGACCTGGTAAAATCCTTAAGAAGCAGTTCTTTAAAAGTTCTTCCTTTTCTCTTTTGAGCAAAAGCAGGGATCATTATATGTTTATATTTGTGATACCATTATACTTTAACATACAAGATTTTCCTTTATACTGAGTCACATATAGATCAGTATTGTCTGCCGCAGATTAACTCTGAAACACTTTTAGTTTTGGAACCTACAATTAGCCCAAACATGGATCTTAAGAAACAGTTTTTAAATTTTTCTTCATGTATTTCTGTGCTGATAGTGCTGCTATTAAGACCCACTTTTGGCCACACTGCACCCTAGCACAAGATCTTGGCTAGAGGTGCTAGAAGGAAAAACAGAAAAGCAGAAAACAATTCGCCCTTCCTCCATCCTTGCTTCACAAATGGGAGGGGAGTCCTCTTTCTTCCTATTTTTCTGGTTTTCAAATCTCTTGTCTTGACTCAACAGATAAAGATAAATATTTGCAATAGCATTCCAAAGTCTCTGAGGGAGGGCAATTGCAACCCTGCTGCTTTAGAACTTTTAAGAAGAAGTGGAAGGTATACAGACTCCAAACTTCCTTCAAATGCTTGAAATATTCCTCAATACAGTCAGAGAATGTTGTAAAGAGATGAACATTTACTTCCAGCCTGCTAATCCTGTGCTCCGTTAGAGCTTGTGAAGAAATTCTTTGTTAATTATTCTGGAGTTAGAGCTTAAGGTGTCTGGAATGGTGACACACATGACATATCAGACGTTGTTGTTGTTGTCTGCTTTTGAGTCATTTCAGACTTATGGTGACCTTCAGATGACCCTATCATGGTTTTTTTTCCTGGCGAGATTTGATCAGAGGGTTTGTCAAGGCCTTCCTTTGAGATTGAGAGAGTGTGACTTGCCCAGTGTCACTCACTGGGTTTCCATGCCTGAGCTGATAGATTCAAACCCTGGTCTCCCACTGTCCTAGTCCAACACTCAAACCACTACAGTATATTGGGTGTCATATCAGACCCACTGAAGCTAAATAACTTTGGGTCTGGTCAGTGCCTGAATGGGAAGCTGGTAGGGAAGCCTGTGTCACGGTGGAAGGAAGGCAGGACATGAATAAAACAAATTATAAATAGATAAGAATATGTATTTTAAAATATGTTGAGGTGAGGAATATTTATTCTTTCATCAACCAGTTTTACCATATGGGAGCCATTTCAGCGATTAGAGAACACTAAGGGGAAATTCATTTACCGTTGGATATCCTGTAGGTGGGCTTCTTATGCTTAGTAGAACATAGGATTCTGTCCATCTATACTGATATTGCCATCTCTGACCAAGAATAACTCTTAGGGGTTTCTAGCCCTACCTGGAGATCACAGATACCGGTATTCTTTCGTAATTTTACATCTAAGTACTAAGTTCCTCACTGTTTAGCTTCCAAAATCAGACAAAATGGGTGTGTATTTGGGGTGGTACAATGATAGGTTAGCAATCATAACACAATAAAGGTAGTTGGAATTAATTTAGGATTTTTCATTCAGTGCTGAAAGAGTGTGCTCTGTGTAGTAAATGGAGAAAGCAGTTTTGTGGTTATCAATTATCACTGGAACATGTCTTTCCTACTGTATGGAAACTCATTACATTTTTTTTTATCTTGACAGGTGGTAAAATTTACCAAATCCTTTGAGCTGATGTCTCCAAAATGCAGCGCAGATACAGAGAATAGGTTAGATTTTACATTTTATATTACAACCAGTCTTGTTTTAATGAAGGATCATTGACTGATGTCTAAATACTGTGTTCAAAAAACTCTTTTCAGACTGCTTTTGTTGGTTTAAGTTGGGGTGGGGAAAATGAACCCCTTGATCTGAACACAGTCCCCATCCTTAGTTTGCAACCCACCAGAGAGCTCTAAATCTTTGACCTACCTCAAAATGGGCAAGATGGGCTAAAAACACCTGAAATTGTGGTGATTTGGGTATAATTGCCCCTACTGCTCCTCCAACCCCCCCCCAAAGCTGGTTTCTGTCCAAAACTGCCTCAGTTGGGATTTTCCTCTGTGGCCCGCTAGAAGAGTACCAGTATGAAAATTAGCTCATGTTGCAGCACAGTTGCCCACCACTGGTTTAAAGAGACTACTTTAAGACATTTCTGTTCCCTTAGTTTGTTGCTCAGACAGCAGGCATGATGTAGTGGTTTGAGTGTTGGACTATAACCCTGGAGACCTGAACTAGATTCCCCACTCAGCCATGGAAACCCACGGGGTGTCCTTGGGTGCATCACAGACTCTCAGCCCTAGGAAACCTAGTGATAGGTTCACCTTAAGGGGTCACTGTAAGTCAGAAAATGACTTGAAGATACAGAACAGCAACAACAAGTTCATTGCTCAGTTTTTCATTTGCTACTGCCAATTAACAGGTGTTCACTTCAGCTTTTGCAGAGCTTGTGGAGTGGTCATGTTGGTTGGAGCATTCTGGGAGTTGCAATCTAAAAAAGTAACTTTACCAGTCTCTGACCTTGCACTCTTCTTTCATTTGTCCTACACTCAAATTCCAGTATGTTCTAGCACAAAAAGACAATTCTTCCTCCAAATGACCATGTATTATGTTTTATTTATATCCTGCTTTTCTCCCATCTGGGACACAAAGCACTGTCCCACTCTGTGGAATGTAGCAGCACAACTCTGGCATGATTTTTTGGATATTATTTGTGATATAATTGGTGAATATTTTACTATATCCCTGTTGTGAGGGCTCCCAGTGGTTTCTCATCCAGGCTGGGGACATGATCTATATTTGCTCAGCTTCTATCAATCTATTTTGTTTATTCTTGTTGTTCTCTTTGATCAGTTCATTTTGTTTATTCCTGTGTGATCTTTTAGTTTTAAACTTCCTACAGTTGTGTCTTCCCTTGCTATGTTACTGCAGCATGGGAGGGCTCATCTAGGCAGATAGAGTGGTAAAGCCAACATGAAAAGTGCTGTCTCTTCAGTTAAAAATAAAAGTCAGATTCACAGAGGATGACTAGATGACAGCATTTATGTTTGATTTGATTTATATTTGATTTCTGCCTCTAGCATTACATGTGTTGTAATTATTTGCACTGTGGCTGAAAACAAGTGCAATGTATAAAAAAGGAAGAGAGAGGATTCATGGGGCCTGAATGATTGTTGTTGTTGTGTGCCTTCAAGTCATTTCTGACTTATGGTGACTCTAAGGTGAACATATCACAGGATTTTCTGGGGCTGAGTATATCCAAGGTCCTCCAGTGGGCTTCCTTGGTTGGCTGGGGAATTGAAGCCTGGTCACCAGGATCATAGTCCAATGCGCAAACCACTGCTGTATCCTGAGTGATGTCGTTACACTATTCTCAAGGGACTGTGTTATAATTTATGAGGGTCAGAGAACCCTCACTCACATCTCAAAAGTGTATAATTGCTTACATCACCATCTGAACACTTGGATGACTTTCCTTAAGAAGCATAAATCTAGAAATAATGCAGCACAGTTATGGTTTACAGAATATAAGACTTGTGCATTAATCCCTCTGCATAGTAATGTAACAAAGAGGAAGGAATGGGGTTTAACTTTGGGGTAGGGATGAGGTCATTGCTACCCAATAAGAATTCTTCCTTCCAAATGCACTTTTCCTACGGTCCTCAGATTTCATTTACGAGAGTGGGACACTGAAAATTGTTCACACCTAGAGCTCTTAAATTTGCTGTGTTCAGATTCTCTTGATAACTTTGTCAGTCTCTTTTCTTTGGATTCCTAGATTGCATTTCTAAATGCTCAACTGAAGTTTTGAACTACTGCAATGCCAAATATTTGGGGACTGATGGAAAATTTCATTCGGAGGGGGCAGAATTCATATTTGGGGGTAGTGCCCACACCTTTGGTTGCATCCCTTGGGAAGAAAAAAGACTTTTCTCCTCTGTAAAGCATTTATGAGGTGAAAGAATTTGCCTTTATCTGAAGAAAAGAGGAGAGACATACATAGTGAAAGATCTAAGACATGTGTTTATGCTCTTTTGACACAATGAAAGATTTTTTGATTTCACTGAGAGCAGGTGATGCCTGAGTAAATGTATACACTTTGTCTGAGGAATGAAAGACTCATTAGCAAAATGGCATTGTATCTATTTTGGCTTTGAATCTCTTTTGACTTTAAATCTGAAGCATTTTACTGTTATGAACTAGAAGCCAAATTCCACAAATAAAACATGTCAAAAAAAACAAACAAACACTGAGGCACAGCAAACAGTGGGGAGTTGTTACTGAGAGGACTTATGGTACTATTTTGAACTTATTCTTTAGTCACTGTTTGTTTGTTTTAATATAAGATATGCCTGACATCTCAAAAATTGGCCAAGAAAGCTTACAGATAACAGTATATAAAAAAACCTGTAAAACCAGTAAATGACAACAGGATAAAAAATGACTAGGTCATAGATGTGATGGACACGAGGCAAATAAAGCCATTTTACATGGTGCTGAAAAATCACAAGAACAGTTTTTTCTCAGCCTTTGGCTATTTGAATGTCTTGGACTTCAATTCACAAAGTTCTTGATTACTGGTTAAGCTGGTTGGGGCCTCTGTGAGTTGAAGTCCAAAACATTTGAAGACCAAAAACTGAGAACATTGCATAAGAGTAAACAGCCCAGTGTACCAAACTATAGACAACATTTTATCAATCACATTCAGACCATGGAAACGTTACTTTTTTAGATCACAACTCCCAGAAACCCCCAGTCAGCATGGACAGACTTATTTTCTAGTCACCACTTGCCAGACCTCAGCATGAGGGGGAGCTTGGAGAAGAACTTCACCACTCGATCTCAAGGGGATTCTTGAGATAACATTTGCCTCAAGCCACTTAGGATTGTATCAACAGTAGCACTTTTAATTGGAATCAGAAGCATACAGAAAGCCAGTGAAGAACTGGCAGGATGTGGTCCGTATAATTAGATTGAAACATCAGCTTGACCACTGCATTTTAAATTCACCAAAGTTTCAAAGAGCTTTTCAGAGGAGTCGTTGCATACAACACATTGCTATAATTGTGCCTAAGTGTTATTTGAGGATAGGTAACTGTGGTCAGGTAACAAATTGTCTCTGAACTGTAGTTGATGAGCCAACCTCAGCTGCCAGTGATGCCACTTGGGCATTCAAGCTGAAATCTAGCATTCCCAAGCTAACCTCATTCTTAAGGAGGAGTCTAATTCCATCCATAATAACTTGGTCCCCACCACCTTCGTTCAAGGAGGACCACTTAACTAAAAGAAACTCTGTTGGGATTGAGTTTACCTGTGCAAATTTGATTGCTTTTTTCCTGAGACCAGCAGTAGAAAACAGTTTTGCTAGAAGTGTTGGCAGGCTACTTTTAGAACTTCCACTTGAATTGTTTTGTCAACTTGAATTTATTTAGCTGTTCCTAATACTTGTCACACA
The DNA here is from genome assembly GCA_948474755.1 of Ctenosaura bakeri. NCBI lineage: Eukaryota > Metazoa > Chordata > Lepidosauria > Squamata > Iguanidae > Ctenosaura > Ctenosaura bakeri. Next base: position 22,292 of record CAOLHI010006181.1, read on the forward strand.
TAATCTAGTGCTGATTTAATCAGCCTCTCATATAATAATAATGCCTAGATCTTAATCGGGGCTGTGCACTTTAAATCTCTGCTTGCTTCATGATGGATTTGGCAAGATACACAATTGTGAGTGCTTTGCATCAATAAGTGGAATCTTGCCCTCAAAGGTTCTTTTCCCCTTCTGTATGTGAAGCTTTCACCGTAAATCTTTAAATATTTAACCAGGTTTTACATTTCCACAGTTCTGCATCTTTTTGCATTTAGGCTTTATGTTGCTATCAAAGCCCATATTCTATAAATCACGATTTGCTACTTCCCCGGGAGAACAACCTGAATGATAAGTTTTAGACTTCCTACTGGCTTAAAAGAAAGAGAAGAGGTTTAAAATAATGTTCTATGCAATCCTGTACATGTCTTCTTAGATGTAAGCGCCAGTGAGTTCAGCGGTACTTTCTACCAAATAAGTTTGTATTGGATAGCAGCCTTATCTCAATTTGTTTATTGTGTTTTTGTTTTCCTTTTTAAGCAGAACGTCTGTGAATGAATGTGTGGAGGATTACATAGCTAATTCAAACCCATTCTGTTTTCTGTGGCTGATGGATCCAGCTGTTTTGTTGCAGATCCCTTTCTCTTCTCCTGTGTGTTTTGCTATGAAACTGATGGTCATAGTATTTTATTCAAATTAATTAGAGAGCTTCTTTTGTTTTTCTGAATTTTTGAAATCTGCTTCTGAGGTACACCATTAGCTAAATGTTGCTTATTTTTCCTTGCATTCACTGCATAGCTCATGTCTAAAAGATTTTCTGTTTTCTATTTGCATTTCCTTCCACTGAGCAGAGCATTCGTGTTTACAGCCTTGGTCTGTAAACAGGCTAAGCTAAAACACTTGGCTTGAATCCAAGCTTGTTCCATTGAAGACAGTGGGGCAAACAGGGTTAGATCCAGGTACCCGCTTAACTGGTTTGTGAATTTGGCTATCTGTGTGACATTTATTCTAAGTACAACGCAATGTTGTTGTATTGTCTATTTACTGAAATATCTTTGCTATGCATCTTCATTGTATCTCCCCTTTCTGTAAAAATATGAATACCAGAAACATGCAGTAAATAATACTATGTATTGTTCTGTACCTAATGCCATTGAGCTACTCTGAATTTTTATAGGTAATCCTGATGTAAGGCTATGCTTTCCAGATTTATGAAGATGGGCTTTCAAGCAACAGTGACTATACCCTTTTCTTCCTCTGCTCTGCCCTTATGATAGTTTCAAAGACAGTTTGGAGAAACCATCTTCATCTTATTCAGACTGGCTAGTAAATAATAGCATTGCTGAACTCGTAGCTTCCACGGGCCTCCCAGTGAACATCAGTGATGCATATCAAGATCCTCGCTTTGATGCAGAAGTAAGACCTATATAATTATACATCTCTTTATTTTTTGGAAGCATAAAGTCATAAAAGCTTTGATTAAGCCTCACAGTTTAGGTCGTGACCTTAGTCATGGTTATGAAGTATCCCTTTGGCTGAATGCTGCTTTTCTCCATGGACAGAGTACATGGCAAAAACATATGCAGGACAGAACTGCCTCCTGAAATAACTTTGACTATTTCTGCACTACACTGTTCTAGTGGTATTATTCCACTTTCAACATCCTGTGGAATCCTGGGGTTTGTTGTTTACTGAGGCGAAAATGCTCTCTGGCTGAGAATTCTAAATGCCCCTCCCTAAACTGCAAACCCCAGAATTCCATAGGATGTTGAAAGTGGAATAATTACACTATAACAGTGTAGAATGGAAATGGCCTTTGCTCCATTTTGTTTAGTCATTGACACAATGGTGAAGAGGAAGCTTTCAACCAAACAATTGCCTGGTTGATACAGATAAAGATGTGAAACTGACTACTTTTTAGTGCTCAAGGTCTAATAATTTTCAGTGGTTGTAATCTAACACTTAATATTGTCAGATCACTACTGGCAATGACAAGACATGCTGCAACTGCCAGCATTCCCTTGAGTCCTAGCATTGCTATTATGTTGGTCTCAGCATTGTAGACATGCTGTGAAAGACATAAAATCCTGAGGGGAGGCCATATCTTGAAAACACACAAGGAGTTGAGGGGGGGATGGATTACTGCCCCAGAATTACCCTAGATAATGCTTACCTACCTGTTAGGGCAGGCCAAAGACATTTTACTGACGGAAGTAGAGATGAGTCATAGCAACTCTACTATTATCTTTATTTATTTATATCTATATATCTATATCTAGATATCTATATCTAGATCTCTCTCTGTATATATATATCTATATACAGAAATGATCTAGAGCAAAAGGTGAGTTTAAGTTCAACCCAAGTAACTGCATAGTGTCATTCACTCCACCCCAGCACAGCAGGCTAGCTGAACGGGAAGGGGGGGAATAGCGTCCCCTCAGCTCTGTCCTCCCCCAAAAGGGAAATGGTCAGGGGTTCAGGAATACTAATGGGGCTGCTGCCACTGCTCCCAATCAACAAATGTTACCTGAAGCGCTTGATGGTAGAGCCAGTTCTGGTACCTGTCCTCCTGTCTGTCTCTCTGTTCTGTTTGTATTCTCTTTCTCTTCCACAGAGCTCAGGATAACATGCAGGGAGTTATTCTTTTACAGACTTCCAGATTGTAGGAAACTATGGCCATTTCTGCATGTGGCGAGGGAATCGCTCCCTGTCGCTACTCACTGGATCTTCTGGCGGTCCAGTCCAGTCCAGAGTGAGGCAGAGCAGTGTGTGGTTGTAGACCTGCACTGCTCCGGCGTCCAAAATGGCGGCTTCCGGTTGGTTGTGGGTCTCAACCAACCGCTGAAGCTCGCTAGCCTAAAGCCCACCCTCCGCAGATGGCAGGTTTGCATTGGTGTGAGCCTGCGAATCCGCACTGGAGAGCAAGCACACAATGGTGTGCGCTGGCATTTTGAAAGACCGGAAAAATCAGGTCTTTCAAAAACACGCTGGAGGACAACTTGGGGTCATTCCGGAACAGACTGAGGTGAGGATCTATGGTAAGTAGTCTGGACCCAGTCCACTCCAAGGTGCAGACGTCCTCCATGGAGGTAGCACTGCACCGTTTTATTTACCCCATGCGGAAATGGCCTATGAATGAATACCTCCCAAATCATTACAATATTTTTTTAAATATTTGAAATAAACTTCTAATATCAAACAGTGAGGAAACTGCTAGCATCAACTTATTCAGCTTTTCAAAAAGTGCAACCAATGGCTAAAAATATTTCTTGCTAAAAGATATACTGAAGTAAAATGTGCTGTATTCTTAGTGCATTCACAGCTGTATTTTTTTTAATATGCCATGTCTTGATTTATATTCAATGCAGCTAATTCATTTTTGTGTCACACTTGCTATATATATCTATATTTATATAAATAAATATAAATGCTGGCCTGACTTATGAGGGGAAAGAATGATGTGGTGACGCAGAAGAGCCAGTAATTAATTTTTAACCCAGTTGTCAGAGACATTTAATCTTCAGAGTCAAACTTTAGGAAGAATGGTTTTTGGAGACAAATCAGTTTATTAATAAACAAATAATCTCTTATTAAAGTAGGGCAGAGCTAAGAAATGTGCAGTAGCATTTGTCATCACATTTTATTTTTCCCTCTGGCTTTCTTCCTCCTTATTCAAATTGCTGCTAAAGCTTGGATACTCCTGTTTTGTAACCAGTGTTGTTACTTGTTCATTTCTGGCATTTGGTGGTCATCTCTCCACCAGATTTTCAAGGCAATGTACAACAATTGCAAAAACCACAAAAACACACAAAACACTATGTTGTTATTAATAATAATAATAATAATAATAATAATAATAATAATAATAGAAACAACAAACATTAAAACAACTCCAAGAGGAAGTCCAACCTGCAATGCTTTTGTATTGTAAAACTGCAAGATCTTGACTAATGTTTTAATTGGGCCATTTCAAATTAAAGTAAAACCAGTAAGAGCTCAGAAAATTCAGCCTCCTACTTTTTCTCTAATCATGACTTGATGGTTCAGTTTGTATAGGTATATTTTAAGATGCTATGTTGCATTAGATCAGCGGTTCTCAACCTGTGGGTCGCGACCCCTTTGGGGATCGAACAACCCTTTCACAGGGATCACCTAAGACCATCGGAAAATATGTGTTTCCGATGGTCTTAGCTACATTCCCTCCTCGGCGGTGGTGCGCAAGCGCGAGCCACGCGCTCACGTCCTCCTGGCCCCTGTTCAGAAGGGACTGAAATCACTCCCCTTCTTTGCTACCGGGAGAACCTCCTGTCTGATGGGCCAGCTTGGGGGGGTGGCGGCAGCACGGAGGGCAGGCGCCCTCCTTGCCACTGCCCCTGCTCCACTTGCCACGGAGAGGGGCGTTGCGTAAGGGCCGGGGGGCCGCAAGGTGGCGCTTTTCCGGGGGGCGAGCTGCACCTAGCGCAAAAGACAAAGGCGCTGGAATTCCCTCCCCCCGGCCAGGGTCGACACTCTGGAAACTTTTCCCACACTGCTCCCCCCAGCGGAAACAAGAGTGAAGCAGAAACAGAGCCCGGGGGGGGTTCTCGGAGTTTTTTCCCGGGGGAGACGCACAGCTCCTCTTTCCCTCCCTGCCCGTCCCCCTGTTCCTGGCTGGCGAGGCGGCCTTTGCCGGGGGGGGGGAGGCATTGTAAATAATAAATAAATAATTTTATGGTTGGGGGTCACCACAACATGAGGAACTGTATTAAAGTTTTGTGGCATTAGGAAGGTTGAGAACCACTGCTTTAGACATACTGTTCTCCATTCAGTAGCTCATGCAATAGCATTTTCTTTTGCCTCCCTCATCCCTACACTGCCATGACTGCCAGTGGATCACTTCTGCTTCTAGGGATCAGATTTGGGGTGTCTGCAGGAGATTTCAGAGGGGGAGGAGGAGGAGGAGGAAGGAGGAGAAGTTTAAATTCTGCAAGTGGATGGACAACACTGGATACAATCCAATAATTTATTTTACCTGTTGAATGAATGCTATGCTAATCACTGAAGTTCTTATTCTTATATTCTAGGCTGACCAGATTTCTGGTTTTCATATAAGATCTGTTCTTTGCGTCCCTATATGGAATAGCAGTCACCAGATAATTGGTAAGGTGTCACTCATTAATGAATAAAAGTTGTTTTGCTAATACAGAAAAAAACTCATATTACATTTATAGTTTGTTATAAACTTAATAATAACATTAATAATAGTATGCAACTTAGTTTGTGGTTCTCTTTTAGTTTTGAAAACTAAAGTTCAGTATTGTTCTTGCCAATATAAAATTACATAATTTATTTGGGCATTGACGTTTTGCAGAGGTACATTAATGAAAAGTAAGGTAACAGTGTGTTTATTGTTTGGTTACTATATGCATGATTTTGAAATTATATTAGTGATAGTAAGGGTAACGTTAGCCATAGGATACTAAAATAAATCAAAATTCTCTGGGCAGAATTTTAAAAAAGACAAGCCTCAGCCTGAAAGCTTTCAATCCAAATGCATACCCCAGTGTCTGAAGAAAGGAAGAACAGAAAGACAGATTAGACTAACAAGCACTACTTGAACATACATTTGTTATACTGGCAGCTAACAAATGCTATTCAAGGTGGTATTGGTTTATAAGAATGCTTTGTGTTTTGTAATCAGCAAGGGAGTTAAAAACAGTCTTGAGGCTCCTTTAAGACTAATCAATTATTTTAGGATAAGCTTTCATGGGCTCCATTTGTTCAGAGGCATATGTTTTATTAATTATGGTATTTTTAATTTTTTTGTATGTGTGTATATGCATATCTATGTGAAATGCAGATATAAAATCAACTCTGCTAATTCTTTATAAAGGTGTAGCTCAAGTGCTGAATAGGCTTGATGGGAAACCCTTTGATGATGCTGATCAGCGACTTTTTGAGGTAAGAGATGTTACCTTTGCCTTAAGGACCTGTACACATTATGGACACAACAGAAGTTAAATACTATTAACTATGCAATCCTTTACTAGAGAGTAAGTCCCTTTGAGCACAGCAAGACTTGCTTCTGAATAAATATCATTAATATCGCTTGGGTGAATTTCATTGGTTTTAGCAGGATACAGATAGGGATTTGCCTAGTATTGAAATTCTGTGCACACTTACCTGAAAATAATCCATGAGAAACACAGTGGGACTTGTTTCTGAATAAACAGGTCCAGGTTTGGATGGCAGCTTTCTCATTAAAATCAATGGGGTTTTGCTTAACTGTGTATGAGCAGAAAGATATGTACAACCTAATCCTGTTTTATATTTATTGCCTTATGCTGCTTGCAACAGATGGTTTCCATGTCTGCGGGGCAGTGAATCTGCTCTGGATTTTAGCAGCTTGGAGGTATGCAGGTGGCTGAACCTGTTTTGGGGTCAGAGTCCAGCACTTTGGATAACTCCATTAAAGTTATGAGTAAAACCTGTAGCAGAGCCACTGTCTCACTGACAAGTAAGCCACCCTTTGCCACTGCTGTTTACTCAGAAATAAATACCAGTGAGTTAACTGGAACTGACTTAGCAGCTTAGGGTTGCAGTTCTACCATCTGTATTCATTACTGGCAAATTCTCAGCAGATTTATCTGACTTTTAGTTTATTATTAGTGGCAGATGTTTGAGAGGACCATGGCTATCATATGCTGCTTCCTCATCTACAGCACTAATAATCAAGAGACAGTGTAAGTGGGATATCAAAATTAAAATGGCAGTTCTGACCTTCCGCCTTGAAGCTGCTCTGTCTCTCTGACTTTCAGAAAAACACTTTTATTGGTTTAAAGAAGAAATCAAAATAAAAATTATCACACTAAACAATTGTAACTTAATAGTTTCACCATTATTAATGTATACTTTATTAGCACACATTTTACTACTATCTTTTGTCTTTATATTTTATAGTCTTTATAAGACTTAGATCTAAATATCTTATAAAAGATTAGCTCCAGGCAGTCATTCAGTTTCTACTCACAGATTTGATTAAGAGCATTTTCTCTAGCTCTTCTCTTTGTCACTCTAGTTCTGACCTTTCTCCACAATGTCTGATTAGGCTGAGGGCAGAAAATTCCTCCTTAGAAATTAAATGCTTCGAAGCAGAAATAGCCTTAACAACAGTCACCAGTAACAGGAATGACTGTGAGCAGCAGAGTTGCTGAAAACGTTGGGCTTTATCACATGAGGCGGGTAAATCACAATTGCAGCAGAATAATAGCATCTTTGGCTGAGGCTTATCACATGACGTCATTTCTCTTCTGTTCTCCCAGTGAGAGACCTTTTGAAAAGTATTTCTTTTATTAACATAACCTCCGCCTTAATGACTTCCTTTGTAAAATATTTTTTTTCCAAATAGTCTCCCACCAGGAGAACAACAGAAGAGGAAGGAGGATAATGTGATAAGTCCCAGTCAAAGACATTGTTTTTGTTGTGTGCCATCAAGTCATTTTTCAGCTTGTGGCAACTGTAAGGCAACTGTAAGGCCTTCACTATGTTCTAATATTCAGGTTACTTTTGTAACTTTTTAAGAAACTTTTTAAAAGCCACACATGCTTCTGTTGAATATCTTAATTGGCTGCCTATCTTGCATGTAATCTTGTTTGTTGCTATTGTGTGTCTTCATGTCATTTCTAACTTCTGGCAGCCCCACAGTGACCCTATCACAAAGTTTTATTAGCAAGATTTATTCAGAGGGGGTGGGATGCCTTTCCTTTCTTCTGAGTCTGAGTGTGACTTGCCCATGGTAACTTGGTGACCATGGCTGTGAGCAGGGAACTCAACAGTGGTCTCCAGATTTATAGTCCAATGCTCAAACCTTATAAGAAACAAAATATGTGTGTATCATCCAAACACAGTTGATCCACAAGTATAACTCTACTTCTACTTATAGGATGCTCCCTGCTGATAGAAACAAACTGGTGTTAATTCCTAGAGGTGCCATGTTGATGTATTAATTATTTCATTATGTTTTAGGCTTTTGTTATATTTTGTGGCCTGGGCATCAACAACACTATAATGTATGACCAAGTGAAGAAATCCTGGGCAAAGCAATCTGTGGCCCTTGATGTGAGTATCACAGTATATCAACTGTTACCTGCAAAAGAGCTGGAATTATGTAGTTGAGAAGAGAATAAAGCTTCATTGTTCTTCCCCTTTCCCCTAGAAGAGTAAAATGCTTGTATTTCCATACCAGTTTGCTGCTAGATTTCCTGATCTCTCCCTTTCCATCAGTAAAAAAGAGAAAGTTAGTTTAGCTCTGTTTCCTATCTCTTTATTTATTTATCTCAACAATCTTAGTGGTCCGTGTCACTGATGAGTACAGTGGGACTTTGAATGTTGATAATGTCTGCCAAATCAGATCACTGGTTTAATATTGTTCTAGATTATGGATACTTAGACTCAGAATCATAGACAACCATGACACAGATATTTTTTTCATCTGGACGAATTTTGGAAATTTTTACATGATCATGTGGTACAATGGTCAAGTTAATTTTTCTCTTAAAACTGCCTGGTCTGCTGATCCAGCTGATCAGTTGTAATAAAAATTTTCCAGATTCCAGATGCATGCGAACTTCTCCTTTGCTATACCATGTCTATTTTTAATATAGTCAAAGTGTGTTTAGAAGTCATGTGAGCATAAAATAAGGGATCTCTAGCTTTACATAAAAAGAATGCTCAGATATTTATGTGAAGGTTTGTTATGGCACTGATGAAGGACCATCCCATTGCAGAAAACAAGGGTGGAACAACTGGAAGCATATTAAAATGCTAAACACTTGAGAGATTAATAAGCGATGGTTCATTTTAAACAGTTATTTGAAAGGAAAGTGACTTGTGTTTATTTTTCCTCATTCCTATTGTAAAATGGGACTCATATATCTCACACATGATAAAATCAATTAATTTCAGAGGCTGGCTGGGTAGGGATCTGGGTTACAGTGATAGATTCTCCATACAGAAGGAAAAGTCTGCTGCTCTGTATGGTCTGTCCTATCCCATTAGTCTGGATGGAGATTGTATTTTGATCCCCCGGGTTTATTGTTCTGGAGTGTCAATATAATTTTTATTTATTTATTGATAAGATTTATATGCCACACCAAGACAAAATTCTCTGGGAAGCTTAAAACGATAAAAGCCAAGGATAAGCAAAGCAATATCAAGTAGGTGATAAAATTAACATGGCCCTTGGATTAAAAAAATAAATTAAACAGGGTTTAGATTGAAAATTACCATTTGAAAAGGCTTGAGAAAATTTTTAAAAATGCTGGTGCTGAAAATGTCGCAAAGTAGGTGCGAAGTGAGACTTTCTGGATAAAGCATGGCATAGTTAGGGCGCTACCACTGACAAGCCTCTTCGTAAATACTGAGGCTTGGTTCTTGTGGGTAAACATTCACAACCATCATGGCTATCCCTGAATAGTAACTGGCTAAAAACAAAAGCAGACATGATGTCTAATTCTTTTCAGTGATATGAAAACATTTCTTCAATAATCATGTGATTAGAGAAAACACGCCTATTGTAGTAGTATCATTATTGCAGCTGGAGAGAAATAACTCATCTTTTCTGTGAACAGAGGATGGGAAGCATTAATTGGTTAACATCCTGTGTAGGTTTTCATATTGTTTTAACAACATAGCAGAGCCTGTTTCACCAAAGTAAATGTAAGAGAAATGACATCTGTACTCTATCAGAAAAGATGACAATCTTAGATGATCTTTTAAGTCCCAAGCATTACTTATGTTTCTTAAGGTTCTGTAGTTTCCATTTGTCAAAACGGGACTCTGTTCTAATGTAGACATGTAGCAAATACTTCAAAGGTAAGTGAGGTAGCCCTGATGAAAATGTGGTTTTACAGATTTGGCTCTGGGTAGGGAGCAATTTCCCTTGGAAGTCCAGAGGAGCTGTACAACTGTGTTAATTTTGTGACACTTCAAAGGTTAACAAATTTTATTTGGCACTAACTTTTGGAGATTCAGCCTGCTTGCATTTAAGGTACCACAAGACTCTTTTGTGCTCTCAGCAGGTTTCTCAAGAATTGTGTACTTTCACCAAAAATTTTTATGTGACATCACTAATTTAGAGTGTTCAGGTCACTTCGTGAAAAAAAAACAAAAACCCTGTACTGTGGGCTGTGGTGGTTATCAAAGCAGAATTATGAGAATAAGCAGAAAATACAACAGCAAGAAAACTTGTGTGTGTTATTCACTGGAAGCATAGTATTCTGACTACACTGGGTTGGGAAACATCTGGCTCTCCATACGATATTGGGCTGCAGCTCCCAGCATTCTTGTCCCCTGGCTATGCTGGCTAGGGCTGCTGGGACATGCAGTGCAGCTACATCTGTAAAGTCACATAATTTCCTTTTCTGCCTGTTCAAAGGAAAATGCAACTGAGTTCAGTGGCACTTACACCCAGATAAATGTGCATACAGGATTACAAACAAGCTTGTAGTGCTGTCTGTACTCATTTGAGAGTAACTGTTTTTGAACAAAGTGGGACTTACTTCTAAAGAGACATGCAGAGTATTGCACTGTTAAATTATGGAGAAATCTAATTGTTAGTCTCAACTAATATAAGCCCATTGAATCAGTGGTACTTCTGTAAATGTTGATGTACCAAAATCCAGTTGCTTGAGTGAGACTACTCTAGTTAGAACTAATGATTAGACCACTCTGTGTTTATATCAGAAGATAAAGAATATATCAGCAGATAAAGAATTTCTATGTCACTTTAATTGCATTTTGGGTATGTTTGGTTTCTGAGGTACCATATTTAGGACAATATTTATATATAGTAAATGACAAGAGAAAAAAACTTACTATGACATACCTGGAAACTATATTTCAGAAAAGCCAGAATTATTTTCTTTAACTTTCTTTCTCTTTAAAGAAATCAACTTAGAACAACAAAACTATCTGCAATATTATATTACTTACTATATATATTTCCTATGATATTCCATGGATTTTCAGGTTGCCTGGACACTTAAAAGTCATACTTTTAAATGAAGGGGGAAATACTAAACAGTTTTTTTTAAAAAAAACCATAAAGATAGAAACATATATATTGAATTGATTAAAAACTGGCTGAATGTAATTAAAATGTATTATTTATTAAATGTTATTAAAGTTACTAAAATTCTCCCGTTGTTATTGACAAATCATCGGTCCTCTACTCATACATGATTACTTATTATTAAATGTATATATAGAAGCAAACTTTAAATGTGTTGATGTTGACTTTAATTAATGCAATCTTGAATTTGATGGTATTGATTAAACTATGATTTGACTGTTCCATTGACTGTGGGACATTACATTCCTTTTCCCACTGACTATAATGCATTTAACAGTTTGCTATACAAAGTCCATTAGAAAAAAATTCTGGGAGAGCACTGGGAGCACTTGTGGTCCAAAAGTGGGGAGGTTAATACTTATGGGCTATGCTTTACCCACTCTGACCTAGGAGGTAAGTTCTTCAAATATTATTCATGCTCTGTAATTAGCTATAATATTTCATATGTAATATGTGAGGCATGATTAATTTCCTCAACAGTTCAAAGTAACTATGTCATTTCAGCTTCTTACTTGTCGCAATTTGTTCTGGAGCAGGTGCTGTCTTACCATGCAACGTGTTCAAAGACAGAAGTCGATAAATTCAAGGTAACAATAATGTTTTATTGTATTCTGAAATTAATTATTAAAAGGGGCTTTTTGAAACCAGCAAAAATAATGAGCACTTTGGGAAAAGATTTATTTTCCCATGGCAGTAAAAATCTGTTTCTCGAATAATTCTGACATCTTCTGTGCTAACTTGCAACCTATGAGAAAGTTCTTAAAGTGATCTTTTAAAGTGATTTTTTATGATCACATGGCTTTTCTGATGGATCCCCTGTCCATGTTGGCCCTGCAGTTACAATCCTTAGGCTCCTATCACTCACCTTGCACTTCTACCCTTAAAAATTTTCCTGAAACTGATTCTTGAGTCCCAAAGTGATATCTAAAATGGAGAAGCTGATGAGTGGACAGATGGGTTCACTGTGGTGATATGTGACTCAATCCCAGTGATGTAGACTTGAGTCAATAGACTTGGACTTTAGTTGGACTTAAGTCGCTTCAGTGACTCAACTCGGACTTGTCTCGGCAATAAATGGTGCACTGACTTGACTCGACTCGAGACATGAATATTTTTAATGACTGTCTAGCTACCCTCAGTTCAGTAACATAACACATTCATCCAGAAACCTTATGACTTTGAATACCTCCATCTCTTTTTGCCTGCTGGTCACATGGCAATCTGTCTCAAGCCCAAAGTGTGGGCTCATTTCTCAGAGGGGAGCAGCAAATGGGCTAGGCAGGCTTGAGGTCTGCTCAGCAGTTCATCTTTGCTGCATATTCAAGGAGCCTTCTAAAAGTTTTCCTAAGAGCAGAAGACAAGACTCACCCCCAGAGTGCAGGGTGTATTTCTCAGAAGGGAACAGCAAATGTGTTAGACAATAGGCTTAAGGAGGAAGGATCCCTCCTTCTAAAGCTTTTGAAGCTTCAGTAATGGAGAGTAAGAAGGATCCTGTTCTCCACATCTGAAGCTGCAGATGGAAAAATCACAAATGTGGAGGCTGACTCTGCTTAAATTGTTAAAACTGACTTTATTTGGCTCTGTCCAATAATTCTGGACTTTTGGTTGGGGTATAAAGTTGACTTCCAGACTTGAGACTTGACTTGAAAGTGTATTCAAGGACTTGAAACTTGACTTGAGACTTGACAGTAGAGACTTGAGACTTGACTTGAGACTTGGAGTAAAAAACTTAAATATATCACTGCTGAATCCTCTTTATCAATTCTTAAGTAAAAACAAAGATGCAGGAAAGAAAACCAGTAAAGATTTATTGTATAACAAGAAAGGTAAGCCTGAACTCCCAGTATTCTTTCTGCTCTCTCAGCTCCCATCAAACCAAAACCATATTCAGATCTCATCAGATCTTCTAACTGGCCCTGTCCTGCCTTCTGACTCTCTCTGATTCTATCTGGTTTTACCTGATTGCTTAACAGACACTCTCTATTTTATATCTTTTCGTCAATAGGTCCCCTGTTACAGCAGTCCAAAGGCTGTGAGTGGCTGGCTCTTCCCATGCTGGCTCATCTACTTGCTTCACAGCTTCTCTTCTTCTTATGTTTTGAAGTCTAAATTATACTTCCTCTACTTAAATGTTCTCTTGCTTTCAGTCTTGCCTATCTCTTGGTCCCTACTTCTATCTTAATGGCTAAACATCATCATCATCATCGTCATCATCATCATCATCATCATCATCATCATCATCATCTGTTGTTTATAACATTTCCTAATATGTGCTAGGCACTGTACAAAAATAGAAGATACAAGTTCTTTGCTGATTTGTAATCTGAAAGACACCTGGCTAAAGGACAATGAAAGGAAAGGGGAAAGTTTGCACTGATTTGGAGAAGGTAAAAGAAGAAATACCATTTAGAATACTTAATATTGGAGTAAGAATGAATAAAAATATCAAATTGTAAATTCAAAGGAGAAATATAAGAGAGGAAAAAGGGTTTTTATGAGTTTCTTAAAGTATATCAAAGAGGGCCAACAGAAGAATATCAAAGGAGAGGCAAGTAGCCAGGTCACTCTTTGTTCAGTTCTTTCTGCAAAATTTATTTTTTCTACAAGGGCCTGGATTCAGAGACCTACACAAACATTACTGGAAGGTCAGTTCTCTTCACTCCTTAACAGTCTACAAACACAACAAGGCTTTTGAAAGAGTGAGCTAGTATTTATTTTCTTTGGGTGCTTCCAGATAGAGAAGCTCTCCTGTTAGCCATACAATTAAATTACTTAAAGTGTCTAAAGGCTCCTTAGCTACACCCCCCCCCCGTGGCTTTCTTATGACCAATGAAAACAACATAGGCCTACTTCTGGGGACTGCAGTTCTGGTCTGCTACATTGGTTGTGGCAATACAGGCTGGAGGATTCTGGGAATTGGCCCCTCCCTAAACTGCAAACCCCAGGATTCCATAGGATGTTGAAAGTGGAATCATAGCGCTATAACAGGCTAGTGCAGAAATGGTCTTAGTGACCATCAAACAATTGTACCAGAAGAACAGTGAGACAAATCAGATGCCATACAAATATATGATCACAGAGGTTTTTACAGAGGTTTTACAGAGGTTTAGTTTTCGTTTAATGTGAACACACCAAATTCTGCAATTCACTACTAACACCAGACCAAATTGTTAACTATGGCTCAGTGTGATATCAGAATGCAAAGATAACAGAGATGGACTTTCATCTGCCTACCAAACCAAGACACTAGATTGTCAAACCAACTTAACTGAAAACAAATTGCTTTAAACCAGTTTTCCGATAAATATCAAATTCAAGCCATGGTTTGGATTCTCAGCTATTGTTAGCCCAAACCATACCTTGGGATGATAGCTGAACTGTAACAGTATTTTAAAAAGCCCTAATTAAGAGCCAGAAGATTGTAGGTATGCAGGACAGGTTTGTGAGACCACTTTGGTGGATCATGGATCAAAATTTAGAACCAGAAGTAGACAAGTGAAAAGGCTTTTAAATTCTGGTGGTAAGGAATTCCACAAGTGCTTCATTAAGTTTGAACTTTTGCCCTTTGCAAAGAGAATACATATACAGTTCTCTGGTGATATGTAATTTACAATAAGCTATTTTTTTTAAAAAAAGGCTAACATAATTGTTCAGCTGTGAATATTACATACAAGATCAATATTTAATGGATGGTTTGCATTATTTATAACTTTATGAGATATTTCTCTTTGTGGTACAAACAGCTCTCAGGAGAACTCCATTATACAATAGAATGAATCACTTGTTTATGAATCTTTGGTTTAAACAGTAATATTAATAAGATTTCTGTTCCGGTTCTTTGACTGCTGACCTTTGTTAGATAGTAATTTTAAATCCTAGAAGTTGTACATACCAGGATTTCTTTCTTTCTTTCTTTCTTTCTTTCTTTCTTTCTTTCTTTCTTTCTTTCTTTCTTTCTTTCTTATTAAGGTCTACTTCAATTGATATAAGTAATGAGCAGAAGCCATTAAATCATGGATATGCAAAGAGGACATGCAGAATGTAATAAATTATAAATATGCAGAAATACATGCTCTCTTATGTGCAAAAGGTTGTGTGACACTGTACATTAGCAGGAATCTTGAGATTTTGTGAAACACCTTACAGAAATTTAAAAAGCTTCTCACCTTTCTTCTGATCCTAAATTCTGAGCAGTAACACACAAAAGCTGTGTTACCAAACCTGTTCTGTCTACTTACAGTTTTCTGGCTTCTGGGTATGGCCTTTCTAGAAACTAGCCTAGTTAAGCTATTGCCCCAAATCATGGCTTAGAATTCAAAAGACAGCTTGAATGTTGAAAATTACTAGAGAAACATGGTTTAAAGCCACTTGTCTATTTTCATTTAAGTTGACTTGACAATCTGGTGTCTTGGCTTGGTAGCTGAGGAATGTCCACCACTACAGTTTGTCCATTTGGACATCATTCCAAACCAATATTAACAGTTTGGTCTGGTACCCATAGTATAGTGCACAATTTGGTGTGTTCAGACATCATGTTAAATCACTGGTAAGCTTCCTTAATCATGTTTTTGTATGATTTCTGGTTTTTCCAACTGTTGTTCTCTTGGGATATTGCTCAACACTTTTCATGGACAGAAACGTATCCTGTAGATTTTAGTTTATCTTGTAGACTTCATGCGAGAATCTTGTGCGAAGTCAAAATAAGACTTTCATCTGAAAGAGATCTTCTGTTTTTGTAAGCACACTTCTGAATCCAACCCATTTAAATTAAGTATTATTAATGAAATATACATTGGGAACATGGAGCCTGTGGTCCATCAGATATTGGTGAACTCTCAAGTCCAGTGGTTCTCCCACCATCAAGAATGATGATGGCACCTGCAGTCTACCAACTTGGTGGGAGCCACAGGCTGTGGTGGCTGGTGGCTTCCATGTTAGTGGAATGTTGCATCTGCTCTCAGATTCAATTCAAACTCAAAATGAGCTATCCAAGGTGCTGAGTCTATTTAAGGGATATGGTTCAGCACCTTGGACAGCTCCTTTAAATTTCTAACTTTGGCAATTTCCACACTACACTGTGATAGTGCTATTATTCCACTTTCAACATCCAGTGGAATCCTGGGATTTGCAGTTTAAGGACGGGCATTGAGAATTCTTAGCCAGAGAGCTCTTTGGCCTCAGTAAACTACAAACCTCAGAATTCTATGGGATGTTGAAAGTAGAAAAATAGCACTATAACAGTATAATGTAGAAATGGCCTAAGACTGGCATGTTGTTAGTGACATATGCAAGTGTAAGTCCAGTGTATGCCTGTGTCTCTCTTTTCTTGGCCATTGTGGAGGTTGCTATTCTCTTCTTCCCTCCTCGGTGACCAGAGCTTCTTCTCCTGGACTCACTGTTTAGCTGCTGTGGCCCCTCCCAGTCTCACAACTGTTTACTGGCTTGCAGAGAGTAGAGGCAACCAGAAAAGCACCTGGTCGTATCTTCAGAATGACTGCATCATCAACTGACACCTTCAGTGGATGAGGTCATCTCTTTATGTCTAGGTGTGGGGACAGCCAGATGCTTCTCTGGTCCCCTCCCAGCTCTCTAACAGCAACTGAATGTTTATGGAAGAGGTGGGTATATTACTGTGGAGGCAGAGTTGAGAGAAGACATGTAGTGTAGTTCCTCAGTCAAACTTTTGTGCTGTGCTCTGCCATGCAGGATCTTGATCTAAAACCTGGAACAGAATCACCACCCTATGGACATGGAAGCCACCAGGGGCTATGGGTTCCCCACCCTTATTATACAGGGGTGGCTGGTGGCTTCCATGTGAGTTGAATACATCCTAAGTTTGAGTCTGAATTATCTAAGATAACCTATCTAAGGTGTTCAGTATATTTTGTGGCTATGAGTGTGCATCTTGGATGGTTCCTTTAAAGTTCTAACTAATGCCCAAAGCAGAGTTGCCACCCCCATTGACCTGGAAATCACCAGCCAGAACTACTGTTACAGATTATCAAGGAATCAGTGGCACAGGGATCCCCTTATGCAAACTATAGCCTTCCATAGTGATAGCTCATTTTGGTGAATCTTGAAGGATAAACAAATGAGAAAGATGTTTTTCCTTTAAAATGACAAGTGAAACTTTAAAAGAGCTCATCTGCAGTGTTGTGTGCAGTGATGTTTTCTGCTCTTCTGGGCTGGGCTGTGCACAGGGGCTTTCCACCTTTATAGTTCCTGTTGCAGGATCATATGTATTGTATTGTAGATCTCTGATGCAGCCACCTCCAAAGCGACAGACAACAGTCATGGCAGGGTGATGGTGGTGGACATGGCATATCTCAAGGGATGTTCTTTCTAGGATAGCACTGATCTTTCATGGAGAACTTTGGACTTCTGAATGTTACCATCCATTGAGCAAAAAAACTACTTTCGATAAAAAGTCAGTTCCTATTCCATATTTACACCTCTCTGCTTTCCTTCTGGTCCTTTATGTATCCTTGGATATGGCTGCTCAGACAAGCCTCCCTGCATATCCTTCATGCCACCTTCAGTAAGGGATGCCATCCCTGCTACATTGTGGGTTTCTGTTGTGACACTCTTGCTGGGGCTTTGGTATATTTCTTCATAGGCTCAAGGCTGCCAGCTTTGCCCCCAACCCCTTCTGGTGCCTGATCCTCTAGTTGCAGGAGCAGAAGTATCAAACTCAGACAGATTGGAGGGTTGCATATAAGCCACCAATTCCATACCATAGCCATAATTATTCTATGCTTATAAATACATGCAAAGCAATGTCTTCTCTTGAGACTGGCCAGAAGTGTTCTATTATTAGTATTTAATACTTATGGAGTGCCTAAGGTTTTCAAAATGCTGCAAAGCTATGGAAAGACAGGACAATCCCTTCCTATAGTCTCACAATCTGGTAGACACAACATAAAAGGAAAAATCAATGGGGAGGGTCAAAGAAAGCTAGTACTGGAGCAGGATCTCTCTCTCTTTTGGCTAATCAGCACAGCCAGACTACTCTTAGTTCTAAGATGCGTTTGCTTTCTTTATGTATCCATCTATTACCAGCAATTGACTTCTTTTTGTTGTTATTGTATTAAGAGCAACCTACCACCACTGACTTG
>CAOLHI010006182.1:0-67659 GCA_948474755.1 Ctenosaura bakeri
GTGTTGTGAAATGATGCATGTCCAAAAAAGTGTGTCACCAACATGAAAAGGTTGGAAGGCTCTGCCTTAAGACAAATCTCTCATGGAATTTTCTTAGGAAGATTTGCTCAGGGGGATTGCCATTGTCCTTCCTTCTCATATTTGTGGTTCGTGCTAATTATTCAGGTGACATTAGATCCAAAATAAAACAAATCTCTGACTGTATCTTGGTTAATAATACCCAGTTCCTTCAAACTATCCACACAGGTCTTGCTTTCTTAAAATGTTTTCTTTCCTCAGGAGCCTATCCCAGTATTCAGTATCTTTAAAATGTATGAAACCCAAAATTGCATTCCAGCTGAGGTTAACTTGGGTCAAGGAAAGTGGAATAATTACTTTCACTATGATTCTGCTGACTCAAAATAACAGCAAAGCAGTATCTTGCTCTCTCGCTGTCTCTCAGCACTTTGAAGTGGAAGCCTCTCTTAGAGCACATTGGCATGGTAATTATTTGGCAGTTTGGGTGTACTCCTGAAGCACATTCCCACAGAGTTCACTCTAAGCTTTGACAGAGAGAGACAATTGTGAGAAACAACAGTGTTTTCCATATCCACCTTCAGATTGTTGGCATGATCTCCCATGGGAAAAGTCACTTGTCTTGGGCTGGTTTGAGTCTAAATCAGAGATGTTTTTAGGCTTGTTTGCAAATAAACACTCAGCACCAATGAGGTTGGTGGATTGTCAGTCAGTGAGGCAATGAATCAATTCCAGGTTTTATTCTGAACATTAAAGGCACTATCCAAACTACTGAACTTATTATTTAGGCCAGACTAAATCCTGTAATAGATTCACCAGCCACCACAGCTGGCATTAATCATGAATGTGTGAATGAGCCATCATATATCTAACACCAAAAATAGAATATGGCAACTGTAGTACAAATGATAACTAGCCCTGAAATGACTCGAAGACCACTGTACCCTGCTAGGATGGTGTGGGAGAAGCAATCCCAACTCAGTTCACTAAGGCCACTGGTGATGTCTTCAAGAACAGGGATGTGATCAGTTCCATGGGTTGTCAGTCTTTGGCTGCACTCTGCTTGGCCTCCATCCTGCTGCCAAGTCAAGGTCCATGCATAACAACCAAGGCTGATCTAAATCAGTTTGGAACCTGTAGCATACAATCCCCCAGCTGCCTCTCCTCCTGCCTGACAACAAAAATAAAAGAATAAATTAATAACATTTGGTTTCCATTTTCCTGACACAGAACCAGTTGCCAGAGGTAATGACTGCTACAGTTGCCAGTATCTTAGGGACTGGCCATGAGTCCCTTTTGTGAGTCTCCTAAAGGCAGGAGTATGTGTGTTTAAGTGACTTCAAGCTGACTGTCACCTTATGGCAACCTCATGAACTTCACTGGGTTTTCTTAGGCAATGAATACTCAGAGGTGGTTTTACAGTTCCTTTCTTTGAAATATAGTATACACCATCTGGTGTTCATTGGCAGTCTCTCCATCCAAGTACTAACCTGAGCCGACCCTGCTTTGCTTCCAAGATCAGATGGGACCTGGTGTCTTTGGGGTATTTAGGCCCACTTAAGGCAGACAAGAGGCCAAATTTTCCAGTTTTGGGCAAGGGAGAACAGCTTTGTGCAAATCTCCAGCTCAGTTATGAGAAGAGCAGGTTGCTACCATTTGCAAGACTTTGAAAGACTCTCCAGGAAGTCTATACATTTATTTAGTTAGTTAGCTTCCTCTTTCCCTGCCAGTCCTGTGATGCCAGGGCTCATGCTCTACTCTGCATTCACCTGCTAGACAGAAGAAAGTTGGCTAGATATTCCTGATCGCATCTGGAAACAACCCTTTTAGCTAAGATTTCTGTCTTTATTTCCAAACAGGAAAATATGGGGTGTATGTATATGTGTGAGCGCCTGCGGTTAGTAGTTAATGCATAATGCTTAATAACATCACCAGAGTCTTTCATTAAGTCACAGGTTTTGGCCTGGAAACCTCACGGCTTGGGATGATCCCGAATTAGCTACCCTACTTTATTCTGCCTAATATTAGGGCTCACCTGTAGTATCACTCTTTGTGTCACTCTTCCTCTGGCTCTTGGCTATATACGGTACTACCCACAATTTATTAGCTTTCTTTCCTCTGCTTTGTTTTAGTAACTGTTTTACTGTGTATTTTTGTAAAAACATCATCTACAACTGGTAAAAAAAATGTGCACACATGCACACTTATTTTGAACAAATGCCAAGGAGTTCCTTCAGAGGCAATCTGCTAGATTTATAATTCCTCCCCACCAGTTCGATATTGTTTCAGGAGAAAACAATTTCACATGGGGCTGGCAGCTTATGGAATTTCACTTTTCTTTTCCCTTCTTTGTCACAAAAATGTAAATATTAGGGAAACAGGAACACTCAGAAAGGAATGTCAAGTTTTGAAAAAACAGAGAGAGGGAGGAAGAAAAAAATTAGGCCATTCTCCTTATGGTTTGTAAGAACCCCACTGAAATAATGTTATTTTTCTGCCCTTTTATGTTCCAGTTCTTAGAGGTTAACTTCTATAACTCATATCACTGCCTTTTTTGTACTACAGCTCAAGGCACATTTGAGACATTCAGTATCTATAGAGATAAAAAATATAAGATGTTTTTGTCTAAGTCAGGCGTAAAGATACTTTTGCCCTAGAGGCGGAGCTTGGAGTGTGTGGAGGGGGGCCTGGAGGGGGTCAAGTCTACAGCACGAGGGGCGTGGCCACTATGCGCGGGGATGTAGCTGTGGCATGTGGGGGCATGGCCAGGGTGCATGGGGGTGAGGCCAGGGCACAGGAGTGTGTGACTACTGGCTGGGATGCCCAAAAACATTGCCACCCAGGGTGAATCGCCCCCACATCCCTATGCCACTGTTTCACCCTCCAGATATTATGGATGGTTTTGAACTTGCAGAAGTCCCTGTCACCATGACCAATGTTAAGAGGTGATGGGAGCTGTAATCCAAAATGTCTGGAAGACCAAAGATTCTCCATTCTTTGTGTAAATTCTGTTATGGACAGAGATGTGAAGTCTCTGTGCATTTACCAGAAAACCCAACCTTGCTGCTTTTTAGTATGTGATATGCCCTCCTTTACCACAACCCCAGCATGCAATTTTCCTCTCACTGAAGGTGTCACATCTCTGTATTTAAAATAATGATGATGTGCACATGCAAATGCTGCTACATCTGCACACATGTTGCTTATTGAAAAGAATGGGATGTAAGCATTTGCTTTTTTTAATGGAGGATTTTGTGGAATGGAACCCTCTCATATCTGGAAGGTGAACTGTATCCCTAAATACTTGGCTGTGGCACAATGACTCAGCAGGTTTCTGCTAGGGAAGTAAAAATTATTCATTTGCTATCATTTCTTGACCAAGAAAGGGGTCTCCCAATGTTCAGGAAAATTCATCAGGAAGAATACAGAACTAATGAAAGATTCTTTGTACTATAGAAAATATTCATCCATACAGAAGCACATTTGTTTGCTTGCTTTTGCATAAAAATGTGTTTTTTGCACAGAAAAAAAGCATACATTTCCATTCAGGAAGTATATGTCTGGACAGGAAGAGCGCATGTTTTCTCCCACAGAAAACATGTTTTCTGCATAAGAAAACCCATGTATTTCTGACCCTCTCCCTCATATGTTTGCCTTAACAGAGATATAACAGATGCCCTCTCCCGGCTGTCCCTGCGGTTCCAAGCCATTGGGCTCTTCGCATTCATCTTGTCCTCTTTCCCTTTGAGATCCTTCCTTAGATCAGCTACTTGGGATTAAAGGTGATCCCTGTATGGGCCACTGAATCAGTTGTTCAACGGGTTCTCAGTGAAAAGTGTGACCAGACTTTCCACCAAAACTTAATAGGAAGAGCCCGACACAGTTGTAAAAAAGAATAACATAGAAGTTTATTAATACTCAGTTAGATCATACATTAACCCCTGAACAATTTAATGATTCGCCATTCCCCTAAACCCTTTTCAGTTGTTCCCACCACCACCTGGTTGTCTGTCCTAACTCTATTACATCTTTTCCCTATCTCTAGGCCATCTTCCCCTATCTCTCTGCAATCCTTTCCCTAACTTTAGGCCATCTTTCCCTTATCTGCCTTCTCTCAGAGATAAGCCTCAGTTTTGTATCCTCTCCCTCACATAGGCTTCCCTTCACAGCTTTTCCTGAGCTGTGACTGCCAGCCTAGCTTTTCTCTTCACAACAGGTATTGGTAACTTTGACAGGTCTGAGGCCCAGTTTTGTCTCCGAAGGGCCAACTGCAGAAAACATACCTCTAAAAATATACACAGAGATACACACACATGCGCACATACACACACACACATACATATATTATGTGTATGTGTGTATGAGAATATATATTTATATGTGTGTGTGTGTATTTGTATATGAAGTGACATATGAAATTCAATTTCATTTTTTTTTTAATGAAGAAGCACTTGTGAGTCAAGGAAGATCACATGGCTAGACTTAAAGGAGAATTGTTGTTCTTCAAGCTTTCCAGGAGCATGCTTCTCCATTTTTCAAACAAAATTAAAAAGACTCCAGTGGTGATAGGGTTGTTTAGGAGAGGAGGTTGTTCTATATGCCACAAGATGAAAGGGAGGCAAATGTAACATATGGGCCATCAGTTACTCACCCCTGCTCTAACTCTGTTTACAAGACCTGAACAGAACTGCTCTCTTTTTCTTCTCTTTCTGCAGACCTAATAACACGAGCTGCTAGACCAAGCTCTAGTCCGTATTGCTATTATACCTTCACGTACCAATTTAGCATATTCCTTAATCTCTCTTCATTTCTCTCCACTTTGTAGGAAAAAATATATTATTTATCTTTATTCATTATGGATGGTGAGGGAGCTGTTGCCGTCACCTATTAACAGCTGTGGTATGTTTGCATTCTTGCCAGAGGATGTGGGTAGATACATTATAGGGAGAACAGGGTGAATAGTAAGAGGAAAAGTGGGACAGTGATAGGAAACAGTGGGACAAAAACATCTTAAATAAGCAGTTAAGGGAATGACCACCAGTCTTATATGACTCTACACTAATGCACAGAGTGTGGATAAACAACAAGATGACCTTGAACTCTAACAAAGCAAAGCAAATATGATATAATAGGCATTACTGAAACCTGGTGGGTTGATTCTCATGATCAGAATGTAACAATAGATGGTATAACCTATTTCAGAGATACAGACCAAACACGGAGGGAGGAGGAGTAGCACTATATATCAAGGATGTTTATACATGTGAAGAGATCCATGACTTTAATCCTAGAAGCCAGGGTCTGGGGAAAAATTAAGGGAAAGAGAATCAACAGTAATGTCATTATGGGGATCTACAAGCCAGACTGAGGATTTGGATGATGTCTTGCTAGAACAGATGACCAAACATTCAGAAAGGACAAACATAGTAGTAATAAGAGATTTCAATTATCCTATTTGTTGGAAGTCATACTTTGCCAAGAATATAAGATTCATCAAATTCCTCACTTGCCTTGCAGATAATTTCAATATCCAGAAGGTGGAAGAGGCAACAAGGGGGTCAAGTATTCTAGATCTGATCATAACCAACAGTGAGGACATGGTTAATGAGGTGGAAGTGGTGAGATCCTTAGGTGGGAGTAACCATGTTCTCCTGGAGTTTGTTATACAGTGGAAAAAGGAATCCAAGTGTAATCAGGCATACAATCTAGACTTTAAGAAAACTGATTTCAAAGGAAATACATGGTCAAAAACAGACAGAACTCAACAGAACTAAGATTTAAAGGGAATGGAAGAAGAAATGGAAAAAGAGGGAAATCGTCAAAAAGGAATTCAAATCAGTAGCCAGCATGTATAGGGAGAAAGTCAGAAAAGCTAAAGAGCAGAATAAGTTCCAGCTTGCTAGAGAGGTTACAGGAAAACAATAAAAAGGGCTTTTTTATTTATGTCCATAGTAGAAGAAAGAACAAGGAAATGGTAGGTCCAGTACACAGAAAAGATGGCAAAATACTAACAGTGGACAGAAAAAAAGGAGGAACTATTCAACACCTTCTCTGTCTAGGTCTTCTCCCCAAAAGAATACAAAATTGACCTGGTAAAAATGGAGCAGATGGTACAATAGAATAGAGGAAATGTCACACAGAAAAAGTAAAGCAATACCCGGCCACTCTAAATGAATGTAGGCCTATGCTGTTACGGTGCTATTATTCCACTTTCAACATCCTGTGGAATTCTGGGATTTGTAGTTTACTGAGCCCAAAGAGCTCTCTGGCTGAGGATTCTAAAGGCCCCTCCCTAAACTGCAAACCCCAGGATTCCACAGGAGGTTGAAAGTGGAATAATAGCACTATAATAGTGTAGAGCAGAAGTGGTCTTGGTCTGCAGTCCCTTAAGCCTAGTTGCACACCTTTAGCCCCCTTAGTTTGGTCAGGAGCAGGGCTTTTAGCACCTGTGCCATCTTCTCCCTCTTTTCTTTTGAGAAATAGCTTGTATTGAACATAGATTGTTCTGTTGGATCCTATTGCTGTTTTGCTGTCTTTCAATAAAAAATGTGTTTCAAAATCAGCTTGTCTTCAACCTAATTTCTTTTTCTTCCTTGTTTTTGGAGCTCTGGCTAACTCTCCATTTTTAAAACCTATAGCCTGTAAGGTTCTGCAGAGAGAGAGAGTTAGTGCCTAGGAGAGCTTTTCCCCAAACTAGTAAATCCAGCGCACAACCCTCATCACAGTACATGGTGTTTCAGAGTTCATTGTGCTTGAGATGCTGTATAGATTATCCTCGTGCTATGACTAATGCCATCCTAAATGTGAAACCTTCCCACTCCCACCCCCCGCCACTTCAGGGATGAAGGGAAAAACAGTCATTTAGAACTACTGAGGAATCCCCTGAAGAAAACTGTTTATATTTATTAGCATGTACAGTTACCATATTCTTCCTCTATGAAAGTCTAACTTTACCCTTAGGAAATTTTTCTTTTGTGTGTCTCTCTCTCCTTCCCTCTCACCCATCCACCCTGGTCTTCCTTTCTTATTTCCTGTATTTCTGCTTGTTACTATTAATGAGCCTTGCTTAGCTTTTATTTGCCCAGAAAGCCTGGCATTTCCAGCCAAGGGCAAACAGAGTGTTGTAAGGAAGCCAATTTTGGGATGCACAAATTATGTGCCTACAGGGTGTGCATTTCTTCTTTCTATTTGCTTCAAGAGAGAGATCGAGAGGACAGAAAAGATTTCAAGAGGAAGCATTATAGCTTATGGCTGGTGCATGCAAACATCAGTTAATAGAAAACTTTAATTCTTACATTTTGCAGTGCAGGTACAAGTATTCAGGTATCCAGCAGTGGTACTTTCTGAGGTGTCTAGTTTGCTTGTATATGCTTCTGACAGCAATTCCTTATTCTTACTACATATGCCAATAGATTTAACTGACCATACCAAGTTTGGGTCATCTCTCACACACATAATACTTCAGATCAATTTGTTTATTTGTTATTTATTTAAATATATAGATATATCCCACGTTGTATCACAAATTCTCCGAGCAGGATACAGACAGCAAAACAGCAATTAAAAATAATATAAAACAATGTAAGCCAATTTAAAATACTATACCGGCATAGTATAGTGATTTGAATGTCAGACTAGGACTCTAGAGACCAAGGTTCAAATCCCTGCTCAGCTGTGGAATCTCATTGGTTGACTTACAAGGAGTATGCACGGAGTATGGGAAACAAGCAGGATGAACTTGTACTCCTAGTACAACAAAATAAATACGATTTGATAGGCATCACTGAGACCTGGTGGGATGAGTCTCATGATTGGAATATAGGAATAGAGGGGTATAGCCTATTCTGTAAAAATAGACCAAACAAGAGAGGAGGAGGAGTAGCCTTGTATGTCAAGGATGTTTTCACCTGTGAAGAGATCCAGGACTTAAACCCAGAAAGCCAGGTAGAGAGCATTTGGGTAAGAATTAAGGCAGCGAGAAACAATAGGGATATTCTGGTGGGGGTTTACTACAGACCTCCAACCCAGGCTGAGGACTTGGATGATGCCTTCCTCAACCAAATGACTGCACATTCAAAGAGGAGAGATACAGTAATAATAGGAGACTTAAATTACCCGGATATATGCTGGCAGTCAAACTCTGCCAAGACAGCAAGGTCCAGCAAGTTTCTTGCTTGTCTTGAAGACAACTTCATGGTCCAGAAGGTGGAAGAGGCCACAAGGGGATCAAATATTCTAGATCTGATCCTGACCAACAGGGATGACCTGGTTAATGAGGTAGAAGTGGTTGGATCTTTAGGGGGGAGTGACCATGCCCTGTTGGAATTTGGCATTCAGTGGGAAGGAGAAGATAAGGGTAGCCAGACACTCATCTTAGATTTTAACAAAGCGGACTTCTGTAAACTTAGGGAGCTGCTGGCTGGAATTCCGTGGTCAGGAATAGTGAAAGGGAAAGGAGCTCAGGAGGCATGGGAGTTCCTTAAAAAGGAGATACTGAAGGCACAGTCTAAAACTGTGCCAATAAGGAGGAAAAATGGAAGGCATCTGAAGAAACCAGAAAGGCTGAATAAAGAACTCTCAGCTGAGCTAAGTGTTAAGAGAAACATGTATAGGAAATGGAAGAAGGGGGAAACCACCAAAGAAGAATTTAAGCAAGTAGCTAGGAGATGTAGGGAGGAAGTCAGGAAGACTAAAGCACAGAACGAACTTAGGCTGGCCAGAGACATTAAAAACAATAAAAAGGGTTTTTTAAAATATGTCCGCAGCAAAAGGAAAAAGAAGGAGACGATAGGGTCGCTGCGCAGAGAAGATGGTGAATTACTCACAGGGGGAAGAGAAAAGGCAGAACTACTTAACACCTTCTTTGCCTCAGTTTTTCCCAGAAGGATACAAGCACTCAATCTGGCAGTTGGGGAGCAGGTGAGGAAGCAGGGGAAATGAGGCACATAATAGGTAGAGAGATGGTACAGGAATACCTGGCCACACTGGATGAATTCAAGTCTCCAGGGCCAGATGAATTGCATCCTAGGATATTAAAAGAGCTGGCAGAGGTCATTTCGGAACCGCTTGCTATAATCTGTGAGAAATCTTGGAGAACAGGAGAAGTTCCAGCAGACTGGAAGAGAGCAAATGTTATCCCCATCTTCAAGAAGGGAAAAAAAGAGGACCCAAATAATTATCACCCAGTAAGCCTGACATCAGTACCTGGAAAGATCCTGGAGCAGATCATTAAGCAGTCAGTTTCTAATCATTTCGAAAGCAACGCAGTAATCACGAGAAGTCAACATGGATTTCTCAAAAATAAGTCATGCCAGACTAATCTTATCTCTTTTTATGATAGAGTTACTAACTTGATAGATGAAGGGAATGCTGTGGATGTAGCATATCTCGATTTCAGTAAGGCCTTCGACAAAGTTCCCCATGACATTCTTGCAAAGAAGCTAGTAAAATGTGGGCTGGACAGGGCTACTGTTAGTTGGATTTGTAATTGGTTGACCGACCGAACCCAAAGGGTGATCACGAATGGCTGTTTTCCATCCTGGAGAGAAGTGACTAGTGGGGTGCCACAGGGTTCTGTCCTGGGCCCAGTGCTGTTCAACATTTTTATCAATGACTTGGATGAAGGAATAGAGGGCATGCTGATCAAATTTGCAGATGATACCAAATTGGGAGGGGTTGCTAATACGCCAGAGGACAGGATCAAAATTCAAAATGACCTGGATAGATTGGAGAGCTGGGCCAAGGTGAACAAAATGAAATTCAACAGAGAGAAGTGTAAGGTCCTACACTTAGGTAGAAAAAATGGAATCCACAAATATAGGATGGGGGACACGTGACTGGATAGCAGTACGTGTGAAGGGGATCTAGGAGCCTTCATAGACCACAAGCTGAACACGAGTCAGCAGTGTGATGCGGCAGCCAAGAAAGCCAATGCAATTCTTGGCTGCATCAATAGGAGTATGGTGTCTAGATCGAGAGAGGTACAAGTACCACTCTACTCTGATTTGGTTAGACCCCATCTTGAATACTGTGTCCAGTTCTGGGCACCCCAATTCAAGAAGGATATTGACAAGCTGGAGCAAGTCCAGAGGAGGGCGACCAAAATGGTGAGAGGCCTGGAAGCCATGCCCTATGAGGATAGACTTAGAGAGCTGGGTATGTTTAGTCTGCAGAAGAGAAGGTTAAGAGGGGACATGATAGCCATGTTTAAATATTTGAAGGGATGCCACGTAGAGGAAGGAGAGGGCTTGTTTTCCGCTGCTCCAGAGACCAGGACAAGGAGCAATGGATTCAAGCTGCAGGAAAGGAGATTCCACCTGAACCTCAGGAAGAACTTCCTGACAGTCAGGGCTGTCCGGCAGTGGAATGTGCTGCCTCGGAGTGTAGTGGAGTCTCCTTCCTTGGAGGTTTTTAAGCAGAGGCTGGATGGCCATCTGTCGGGATTGCTTTGAGGGTGTTCCTGCATGGCAGGGGGTTGGACTGGATGGCCTGTGTGGTCTCTTCGAACTCTAGATTTCTACGATTCTATGATTCTATGACTTTGGGCAAGTTACACTCTCTCAGTCTCAGAGGAAGATAAAGGTAAATCTCCCTGAACTAATCTTGCCAAGAAATCCTTGTGATATGTACCTTCAACGTCTTGAATGCACAACAACAACAATCATAAGCACATACTATATCAAAGCACTACAAACTAGTCAGACCATGATCCATAGACCACTAACATTTTGATGAAAAGCCAAGTTTTAACAATGTGAAAATGAAAGGAGGGTCAGTGCAAAAAAAAAAAAAAAAGCCTCGAATGAGCATGCCAGTATAGCAACAGGGTGCCACAGCAGAGGAGACCCTCATCTGAGTCTCCACACAATCTATTCACCCCAACACTTCATAAATTATATTACAATTTACGGTCTTATATTATAGTGCGAAGTTAAGATCTTATGCAGTTAGAGGAATGTATGAAGACCGATTCTTTGGTGGAATGTATTTGCATATGGACGGTGATTGGTAGAGAGAGATAGGCCATTTCTGCACTAGACTGCTATAGTGCTGTTATTCCACTTGCAACATCCTATGGAATCCTGGGGTTTGCAGTTTTGGGAGCACCTGACTGATCATCAGCTTCAGTGCCCTCAGCCTCAGTGCCTTCTTCCACCAGCTTCTAGAGAACACTTTCTGGCTTGTAAATACTGGATTATGGGCCAGGGTGGGCTAGGAAATGAACTCTCCAACTGTGTGGCATTGGATTAAAACATGCATTGTTGTGTCTCCAAGGAGGACTGGCTCAATTTCAATGCAAAATTAAAGGACTGGAGAAATAGATGTCGGTGCTCTACTTTTTGATGTTTCAAGATCCAAGTGAAAAGTCTCTCCTTGATTCTGGATTAAGCACACCCTTTTCCCTCATACTTGAAGCCAGACACATGCAAAAAAACCTTTCTTTGAGTTTAAAGGCTTAATTCTTTTAATTTTTTTAAAATTTGTTACTGCAGTTTAGGCCTCCTTGGTGACACCCCAAAGATATCATTTTGATATCAATAATTTGGCTCTCTTCTATCACCCCTCTCCACGTGTTTGTGAGGCCCCCGGACAAGCACAGAACTAGGCTCGGCCACTAATTGCTGGACATTCCATTCTCCACCCAGGCAGGCCAGAAATAGCCAGATCAATGCTTTAGGAGACCTCTCTGCAAACACCTTCATTATGTATGCACGCTGTTTACAAAGGACTCCCTGCCCTAAGCAGGCAACCTAGCAAGCTGAATACTCAACTTCCAAGCACTGAGCATTTGCATACTGCCTAACTCTTTGTCAATTTGGACTTAACTTGATCATGCTAAATTCTGACCTTTCCAAGGCTTTGTCCCGCTCCTAAAACGCATTGTCTTCCCCAAGTATGGCATAGCCTGCAGTCACATTTCCCTCTATAAAAACCCCTGATTCCGAGACCTTCCTTGGATCGCTCCTGAGTTCCAGACTGACTTGCTGCTGCTTTGCTTGGTGAGCTTCCCCTCAGCTCCACACGCTGAGATACATTGCACCCCAGCATCGCTCTCTATCTTCTTTCTGGGCTTCAGGAACAGGTTTCATATCACCCGAATCAACTATCCCCTCTGAAAATCCCGCTATCATACTCACACCTTTATTTTCCATAGTTATCTGTGTGCATGTGTTGCTTACATTGTGTGCTTGTATTTAATAAAGAACATCTATTACTTCCAACATGGTTTGCTTCTTGACTTGGCCTGACCCCGTAAACATTGGGTTACAAGATCCTGCTGCGTTACCCTACCTCTCATAGTGCCAACCAGTGTTCTTGACTAATTTCCCCATCTCGTGTGATTGTAAGGTTATTTAGGTGTCCCTCCCGGGACCCCCAGTAAACAGGGTAACAAATTAGTAATTTTATAATCTTCACCTTATATCTGATGAACTATGCAGAAAGAATTGGCAGATTTTTAGCTGAATTTCCCCCAGCAAGAGAAGACTGAAATTCGAACCAGAGAAAATAAAGACCTTTTGAGTTTGCAAAATGATGTTCCCAATTTGAGCTCCCTGATGCTTATATATGTTCAACCTACTAAAAAATATCCCAGTTCACATTGTCTTAGTTGCCTCAGTTTAGATTCAGGCAAAGTGTGACTCATAATCTCATGAAAAATGGTTCCTTTGAACTGATGTGCATAATTTGATTTAGGACCTTCATCCAGTTTGTTTTGCCCTTCTGCTTGTTCAATGGACATATACCTTTCATTAACATGGTGAGGTAGCAGTCTCTTTCTTTCCTGCAGCACCACACTGCTGGCTCATGTTCAGCTTATGATCAACAATAACCCCACGGCCCTTTTTACATGTAGTACTGCTGAGCCTAGTATGCCCCATCCTATACCTATGCATTTGGCAAAGAGTTAGCCAGCAACCTCTCCCAGTTTTGTATCATCTGCAAATCTGATAAGGATTCCATCTATCCCATCATCTAAATCATTAATTTAAAAAAAATTGAAGAGTGTCAGCCCAGGATAGAATGCTAGAGCACTCCACTTGAGACCTCCTTCCCATCTAAAGCACAGCCACTGATGGCAACTCCTTGAGCACAGTTCGCCAACCAATTATGGATTCATTTGGTGGCATTTCCATCTATTCTATATTTATCCAGTGTGCTAATCAAAATATCATGGGGGACCTTATCAAATTCTTTGCTGAAATCCAGATAAATGACATTCATAGCATTTCCACCATCTACTAAACTAGTGACCCAATCAAAATCCTCCCTAATGTGCAGACTCCAAGATTCAACAGTATGCAGTTATAGCAGTTAAAGTGGAGTGGAATGGGTCTAGTTGGGACTAACAAAAGGATTGAGACCATTGTATATCTAAAGGACCCGTTTGTTTCTTTTTCCTGTAGCTATGCTCTCTCTCACTTTGGTCCATTTTGTTGCCCTTGGGGGGTCCCTGTGTTCCCGCAGGTGAGAGGCATACAGACAGGCAGCTAGGATAGGTGTCGTTGCAAAAAGGTCCTAAACACAGTGAACTGCATGACTGTGCTGCCCCACAAGAGCCTTGGAAAGCACTATAGAGTATGAGGAATAGCAAAAATAGCACAGAAGGATGAAAATGAAGATGCACCTTCCAGGTTCCTGCAAGAGGAAGATTGGGCTCCAGTCCCTGGCCTGCAATTTTTGATGAATGGATCAGATTGTCTTGGCATGCCTGACAAAGAAGCCCTATGATCACCATTCAGGTAAAGGTTTGTCCAAAAGGTCTCCATTGTCTGTATCTTTATTCTTGTCAGCTAATGTCCAAATGCATGAAAACTGTACAGCAGCTTTGGAAATGCTCTGTCCCTTCTTTCCTCTTGCTCCTTGCATATGCTGCACATCAGTGTTTGCCAAAAATGAATTACTGGCAGAGATACAGAAGTGCCCAGAGAGCCCTGCTTCCTGCAGCTACATTTGTTTGTGAGCTCTGCCAGTGAAAGAGATTCTGCATCCAGCATCCCCTCTGTAATGCTCACAGGTCAGTGCATGAAATATAGAAGAAATAAACAATGCTGAAATGGCTGGGTTTAACCATGATTGCCTCTCCTCTCTCTGACTCACAAATGTATGGGCTTTTATTTGAACCTTCCAAACACATTAAGTAGATTAAACAGCAACTCCATAGTGCCAGACTAAGAAGCTACACCAAGCTAAATAGTGACTGTTCCTCCAAAGCCACTGAAGCTAAAGTATTTGTGCTTAATGCATTTCAAGCAAAGCTATCACTTTTTAAAAAAAATTATGAGTGGTAAACTGACTGGAATTATTTGAATAAGAGCAATGTTCTGATCTTTTGGTCCAGCATGTCACTTTCAGAAAACAAGACAAAATAAGCTCTAAGTACCTTTTTGCCAGAATTGTTGTTGAATGCCATCAAGTCATTTCTGACCTATGAGGTTCTCTTAGACAGATTTATTTGGAGGAGTTTGCCTTTATCTTCCTCTGAGGCTGAGAGAGCATGACTTGCCCAGGGTCACCTAGTCAGTTTCCATGGCTGAGCAGGGGTTCAAAACCTGGTCTCCCAGAATCCTACTCCAGTACTCAATCCAGTACTCAAATCATAGTAAATAATGAGTCGTCAGTTATCCAGTTCAGTCACTGCCCAACTATACATGTCTTTGTAATTTCCCTGAATGGTAAAAAGGCCTTATTTGGGGTTATTTATTTCCTGAGATCATCAGAGAACATCTTGCACAGTCATCTCCACAAGGATGCCTATATCAGAGATAAAAAGACAAAAAAGAGAGCCTTTTCATGGGCAGTCACTGATTTATCCTGCTGAATAAGGCATCCACAAGGGAGATCTGCCATCGCCTAAGGCTCCACAGTGTTTAGAAAAATGGTAAAACCTTTACAGAAGGCTTTTGGAAGACTATCTCAAGGACTCTGGCTCTCACATAGTTTGTTTCAGGCTTAATCAGCATCAGCATTATTTATACCCTGCCTTTTCCTTTAAACTGGGATTCAAGGCACATGTGTGTGCCTCTACACACATGCCCACAAACACAAGCATAAATACACACACATGCACACACAGAGATTCATTTATTACATTTATTAAACACTTCATAGAAATTCTAAGTGTATTTCCCTGTAGCTGGTTCAGTCTTGATTAAATCAAACCTTGGAAAGCTAACTATCTTTTTCTATGCTTTGCTTTGCTTTGCTGGCTGGAGAATTCTGGAAGTAACTTTTAAAAACTCTTTTATATAAATTCCTAGTAATTGTGCTCTTGGAAATTCTTAGAGGTTCCTTTATTAACTTGACACTATGCTGAAAGAATTCACTGAGTATAGAAAGTTCAAAGACCATTCTGATGTGCCCTTGCCTGCCAGCTTTCAGTATTGTCAAATACCACATATCATTTCATGTTGACAGGCACATAGAAATCGTTGAAATCAGTATTACTGTGTATCAAAAGCAGATTAAAAATATTAAGAGGATATTGCAGCATGTAAAGAACATTTGGCAAATCCCTAACTGATAAGAATCTTTATAGTTCGGGACTCATAGTACACAAAAGTCACACATGGGTGTTCTTTGGAGAGGTGGATTGTACAGAAAATAACATTTTCTGTTCAGATCTATGCACAGAAATATAATTTTCAGGACAGAAGATGCTGTTCTCTGGGCACAAAATCCACATATGAATTTTTCACAGAATAAGTCCTCAGCAAAGAACAATCTTTGAAAATTACACATTTTTCAAAGACTTTCTTGCAACAGGAAGAAAACTGCTGAAATTATTCATTGTTTTCTTTGGGAATGACATTAGGAAGGAATTACATCCCTAGATGTCACCAGGACATTTTCTCCCTAAAGCAGTTTTGCAGTGTTTAAAAGAGTTCCTTTTTGCTGCTGCTGCTGCTGCTACTGCTACTGTTTTTGTTATTACTAAGGTGACATATGCATGACATTCATGGTGGCTTTATTAATTTACTTTTAGGAACATTTATTTATTTATTTATTTATTTATATTTTTAAACTGGCATATCAGGAGCAGAGGTGCTTCAAAAAAGATGGGTCCCATCTGAGGACTAATTATTAGCAGAAAGATGGAATATAAATTTAATAAACAAAATAAATAAATCTTCCCTCTTTGTAAAGGTGGGCCCAAAGAATACAGGCAGCTTTACAATATGCAATCAAGATAAGATGCAATGCTTAACTTTCAAGGAGTTGTCCAGGGTGCCGAACCTAGTTGGTCTACAGATTTTAGCACTTTGGATTAGCACTTGAAAAGTATGGAATGAAACCTTGAGAGGATTCACCATCCAAAGGCATCAGAATTTCTAGCCGCAACTGCTGTAGTTTAACCCTTTGTCTCCCCATATTTGAGGAGTCAGTACATTTACATAGCTATTCCTCCCAGTCCTTCTCTTGCTAGGAGCAGGTTTCAACATTGAAAAAACTAATATTAGAGTTAAAACCTACATCCAAAAATTATTTCAATTGATCTTACCTTAATCACTGTCCCTCCTTGGTCACATGCACATACATAATGAGGTGTAAAAACAAGGAGATAAAGATCATGAAGTAACCCTGAGGTCTGAAAGATAAGAGAAAAACAAGGAGTCTGAAAGGAGGAAAAATCCTACCCCCTCTCCCTTTCCAGCACTTGCACACATTACTTGTATTTCCTGAAGCCTGTACTTACAACCTTGCTTGGGGAATCATAAAGTTAGAAAGGCCAATAAACCAGGCCATAGTTGGCAAAGTAGGTAACAAAGTGTATGGGTAAGCAACAAAGCTGACTATAAAGAGATGAGACTCATCATCTGGGTGTAAAAGGTTGTTTTTATTCTCTGCAATAACTCACACATTACTGTGTGAGTACTGTATCACTTTGCCTTCTTGCCTTTCCATATGTTACAGCCAATATGAGATAGGGACCTCTGTCAAAGCCTGGTGTACTTGTCAGCTACCACCACTAATTTCAGCAGTCAGAGTAGCTCAGA
Source organism: Ctenosaura bakeri (assembly GCA_948474755.1). Taxonomy (NCBI): domain Eukaryota; kingdom Metazoa; phylum Chordata; class Lepidosauria; order Squamata; family Iguanidae; genus Ctenosaura; species Ctenosaura bakeri. The sequence goes on from CAOLHI010006182.1 coordinate 17,013, forward strand.
AGAGAAATAAGGAGCCTATGTGAAATTTGAAGCTGAGCATTTTCTGCAGAAGTTGACTATGCATGTGGGACAAGTTTGAATGAGAGAGAAAGAGGAGGCAATACTTTTAGAGTTAGCTTCTTTTGTACAGTCATTTTGCGTCGTCCATAAAATTCCCAGAACTGCAAAAGAATTCCCAGAATCACACAACCAGGTAAAGCTCTGGATGCTGTAGCCCACACTTCTGGAACTGAATCATCTTCCATTTCCTACCCTACTGTGTTCTCCCTTATTTCAGTTCTGGAGAGGAAAATAGAATAGCTGTACATCTCTTGACGGATATCATGAGGAGCTATCTGTAAGGAAGGGCCCACAGAGACTCAGGAACAGGGAAAGAGAATTCATTTGTGGGTGGTTCAGCCTTTTCCAGTTATCCTCAAAGCTCAGATTTGGTTCTGTTAGGAAAAAACTGTGAACAAGAAAAAGTTTTGAGACATTGACATGCAAACAAACTCACCAAGCAACCCAGTGCTGTTTGCTTCAGAATTCTGCTAAAGCAGAGTAGGCACAGCTGGTAGCTGCTAAGATGAAGCAAAGATCTGTGTATTTTACTTTCTTGATGAATGGATGGATGCATTCATTTACACTACTTATCCTTTACAGGCTGGAGAGTGTAAAATATTTTTCTTGCTTTCTATTCCTTTTATTTATGTCTGAAGCTACAAGCAACACATTAGTATACAGAAATGCTGGCCAAAACAAATAGAGATGAAAATACTACAGGTGTACAGAAATAAAACAGCCAGCCTTATTATGTAGTTAAAGGATTTTATTCCGTTTAGTTCTGATTAAATGCTTTTAAGAGATTAGGTGTCTGAATAAAATAAATAGCACCACTTCAGTGAAAACAAAAATTTATTTTGACTATAACAGCAACAAATAAGCTATGTGTGGTGTGGGGGGGCACATCTTAAAGGTATATCTGAACAGAGCTGACAACAAGAATTGCTAGCCCCTTTACGAATTTTTACTTAGCTTCAGTCTCCTCTCTTCTCCAGTTCTCATCAGGAACTTGTTGTTGTGTGCCTTCAAGTCTTTTCTACCTTACGGCTACTTAGGTAAACCTACCTCAGGGTTTTATTAGCTAGATTTGTTCAGAGCAGGTTTGCCTCAGAGGCTGAAAGAATACGGCTTGCCCAAGTGGGTTTCCATGGCTGAGTAGTTTGAACCCTGGTCTTCAGAGTCATGGTCTGATGCTCAGACTATTCTGCATCCATGTCTACAGCTAATTCAGTGCAACGGGAGATTAAACTTAGAAACAGAGCTATGTTTGAAGTTGTACATCCCATATCTGTGGGTGGTATGGATGGGTGTTCCTGCATAGCAGGGGGTTGGACTCGATGGCCCCTGTGATCTCTTCCAACTCTATGATTCTATGTCTGCAACTGAATCAACTCACACTTTTCCACAAAGATAACTATAGTCCTCCAGGTGCTTTGGGATTACAAATCCCATTGGCCCTTGTCAACACTTGCCAATGATGAGGGCAATTGAAGTGTTTGGATATACTACTAAAGCAATCAAGAGTTATTGAAATGGGAGGGCGGCAAACCAAGAATGTGTACAGAAGAAGAATTAAAGACTGAAGGGCATGAACGAAACTGGTTTTCATGGAGACAACTCAGAGAAAGATTTAGAATGGATCAAAAACTATATGGATTTGAGAGAAAAGAATAAATTAGATGTACTGATGAAAGATAACCAAAAGAAAAGAATTTCCAAATTTTATAAATTATTGCTGAAAAGAGAAATGGAATCAGAAGTAGTCAAAAATACAATGGTTAGATGGGCACACAATTTGGGACATTCAATTGAATTAGAAACTTGGGAAAGAGTGTGGAAAATAGATTTGAAATTTACACCAAACTTAAATTTAAGAGAAAAATTTTATAAAATGTTTTACAGATGGTACATGACCCCAGAAAGATTACTAAAAATAACAAAAAATGGGAATTCAAATTGTTGGAAGCGTGATGAAAAGACAGGGTCTTTTTTCCCATATGTGGTAGACATGTAAGATAGCAAAAAAAATTTGGAAGGGGGTACATGACGAAATCCAAAGAAGTTGTAAGCTGAATTCTGAAATGAAACTGGAGCTTTATTTATTAAATATGCTAGGGCAACAAAGGGAAATAAGAAGTCATCTGAAGATATTATTATATCTAATAACTGCAGCAAGGTTGACATATGCGCAGCACTAGAAAGAAAAGAAACATATTGATATAGAAGAATGGAAGTTAAAAGTTCTGGATATGATAGAGATGGAAAAGTTAGCATTTTCTTTAAAGAATAAGTCTGTCCAGAACTTTGAGAAAGAATGGAAAGGAGTATTGGATTGGGTAAGGATATAAATGTATAAGAAATCAAAGAAGAAATAACGTAACTGTTCTTCTCTCTGCAAGATGGAAATTATGTCTGTAATGGAATGGAAATAAGCAATTTCAACTGGAAGATTTAAGCATGGAAGAGTGAGGGGGGCGTATTTTTGAGACAAACTTTCAATAAAAATTATATATATATAAAAATAAAGCGATGGTGGATGAATCTGATCAAGCACAGGATAAGGGCCATTTTAGAACCTACTTTGCACCTCTGTTACATCAGCTCAATCTTGTCCAGTGCAGTTGTTCTGAGTAATTAAAGAGTCAGACTGCTCAGGAAGAGCCCCCAGAAAAGTGCTGCAACTAATTTGCTGTGTGGAGAAAATTGCTCAGATTCATTCTGACTTGGACTCCATATTGAAGGTAGAGTCTGGGGAGGCACCTGAGGCACATACTTGTCCAGTTTTGATGGATGACTTTCACATTGTTCAACATGATGATGTGAACAAGTTGCTTGGAGAGGTGATGCCAATCACTTGTCTGTTAGACCCATGTCCATCTTGGCTAATTAAAACTACCAGATGCCACTTGGGTGGTGAAGGCTGGAAATGCTTCTTCAAAAAAGGGCTATGTTCCAACCTCCCTAAAAGCAGCAACTGTAAGACTTTTATTGAAAAGAAAACTTCATTGGATCTCACCTCCCTAGGTAACTGTTAGTCAGTCTGTAATCTCCCCTTTCTAAGTAAGGTTCCAGAATAAGTGGAACAGCCTCGGTTGCCTTGGTGAATGACCTACACTGGGAGCTACACAGGGAGAGCAAGTCCTTCTTGATCCCCCTGGATCTTTCAGTGGCATTTGAGACCATCAATTATGGTATCCTTCTTGATCCTCTTGACTGATGTGGGACTTGGGGACAACACTTTGCAGTGATTCTAGTCTTTCTTGACTGCACATTCCCAGAGAGTGGTGCTGGGGGGCTGTTCATCTTTTTGGCCATTAGCCTGTGGGGTTCCATAGGGGTCAATACTGCCCTCTATGCTTATCAACATCTACATCAAGCCACTGGGAGAGGTCATCCAGATCTTTGGGTTTGGCTGTCATCAGTATGCTGGTGATACCCTGCCCTATCTCTTCTTTACAACTGATGCAAAGGAGGTTGTGGCAGTACAGAATCATTTGTCTGGATGCAGTAAAGGACTGGATGCAGGTGAATAGACTGAGGCTTAATCCAGCCAAGACAGACGTGATACTGGTCAGTAGGAAAACCAATCCGGGATTGGGATCTCAGCCTGTTCTGGATGGGGTTACTATCCCTCTGAAAGATCAGGTGTGTAGTTTGGGAGTGCTCTTGGACCCAGCATTGCCTCTGGAAAGCCAACTTGTTGCAGAGGCCAGGAATGCCTTTGCCCAGCTTTGGCTGCTGCATCAGCTGCACCCTTTCTTGGGGAAGGCAGATTTGGCCAGTGGTTCATGCCTTAGTTACCTCTCAATTAGAATACTGAATATGCTCTACCTGGGCCTCCTCTTGAAAGTTTTTGGAAATTGCAGCTAGTGAAAAAATGCAGCAATCAGACTGGTGTCAGGTGTGCATTCTAGAGACTATATAAGACCAATCCTGCAAGAACTGCACTGGCATCCAATTTTCTTCATTGGCTCTCACTTCCCTAGGTAACTTTCTTCTTCAATTCAAGGTGCTGGCACTGAACTACAAAGGATATCTGAAAAACCACTTCTTTTCATATGAGCCTGCCAAAACAGTACCATTCTGCATGGCATTCAGTGTTTGAAATTTCTGTTTTAACTGTTTGAAAACTGGATTCTGGATTAGACTGCTTTTAGGAATTTTTAAACAGTATTTTATTTGTTTTTAATTATATTTTTATATTTGTGTTGTTTTACTTGCTTTTGATTTGTCCATTGTTCATTGGCTTGGGAGCCCTTGTAGGATGGCGGGCAGTTCAATTACTCCTGGTTGGCAGCCGTGGTTCACTCCTGCTCTTTGTGTGTGTGTGTGTCCTGTGTTTTGGGGTCTTGTATCGTAATGCCTTCTCCTTTGTAGACACAGATTCTATTCCTATTCCAAACACATCAAAAGTCTACAGTTGAAATTTTCAGGGAACTAATTGGTTATAACAAATTGATTAAAACAATTCATTCCACAGACAAAGTGGTTTGTGAGCACATTTCATTTCTTTCTGGAAGGTGAACACTCATATCTATGAGAAAACAGTGATCCAAAATGATCAATGCAGGGATATTGGAATGGAATTGAAAGTGATTACCATGGAAACTGTAGTATTGGAATCATGTCAAGGGCTGCCATGTTCTTAAATACTTATTGTTAGATTTCATAGAATCATAGAATCATAGAATCATAGAAATGTAGAGTTGGAAGAGACCACACAGGCCATCCAGTCCAACCCCCTGCCATGCAGGAACACCCTCAAAGCAATCCCGACAGATGGCCATCAAGCCTCTGCTTAAAAACCTCCAAGGTAGGAGACTCCACTACACTCCGAGGCAGCAGATTCCATTGCCGGACAGCCCTGACTGTCAGGAAGTTCTTCCTGAGGTTCAGGTGGAATCTCCTTTCCTGCAGCTTGAATCCATTGCTCCTTGTCCTGGTCTCTGGAGCAGCAGAAAACAAGCCCCCTCCTTCCTCTACGTGGCATCCCTTCAAATATTTAAACATGGCTATCATGACCCCTCTTAACCTCCTCTTCTGCAGACTAAACATACCCAGCTCTCTAAGTCTATCCTCATAGGGCATGGCTTCCAGGCCTCTCACCATTTTGGTCGCCCTCCTCTGGACTTGCTCCAGCTTGTCAATATCCTTCTTGAATTGGGGTGCCCAGAACTGGACACAGTATTCAAGATGGGGTCTAACCAAAGCAGAGTAGAGTGGTACCAGTACCTCCCTCGATCTAGACACCATACTCCTATTGATGCAGCCAAGAATTGCATTGGCTTTCTTGGCTGCCACATCACACTGCTGACTCATGTTCAACTTGTGATCTATGAAGACTCCTAGATCCCTTTCGCACATACTGCTATCCAGCCACGTGTCCCCCATCCTATATTTGTGGATTCCATTATTTCTGCCTAAGTGTAGGACCTTACATTTCTCTCTGTTGAATTTCATTTTGTCCGCCCTGGCCCAGCTCTCCAGTCTATCCAGGTCATTTTGAATTTTGATCCTGTCCTCTGGCGTATTAGCAACCCCTCCCAATTTGGTGTCATCTGCAAATTTGATCAGCATGCCCTCTATTCCTTCATCCAAGTCATTGATAAAAATATTGAACAGCACTGGGCCTAGGACAGAACCCTGTGGCACCCCGCTAGTCACTTCTCTCCAGGATGAAAAGCAGCCATTCGTGATCACCCTTTGGGTTCGATCGGTCAACCAATTACAAATCCAAATAACAGTAGCCCTGTCCAGCCCACGTTTTACTAGCTTCTTTGCAAGAATGTCATGGGGAACTAGATTTGTTATTCAACATATACGTTAAGCTATCAGTTTCTGCAACTTCTAACAACTTTTCAAACTTTTCACCTTCTGTTGGGACCAACTTACTTTTCCAATACTAGCAAATACAATTCTAGCCGATGTTACCATGTACTGTATCAGTCTATCTAACCTCCCTTCCAATTTTTTTTTTCCAAATTGACAATACCCACTAGAAAAAAATCTGGTTTTAAATCGATTCTAATACCCAGCATCCTCTGCATTCTAGACCGGATCATATACCAATATTTCCTAGCATGACTACAGCTCCACCAGAGATGAAAAAACATTCCTATCTCTTTCTCACATTTCCAACATTGTTTCTTAGTCTTCTTGAACATCTTAGCCATTTTTACTGGTGAGAGGTACCACCTGAACATCATTTTAATGCATTTTGCTGCAACGTATATGATCTAGTATAATTCCTATATTTCCAACTTTTTTCCCATTCATTGAAACTAATTGGACACCCATATACTCTTTGACAGATTCATCGGCAAGTTCATACGTTAACAACAAAGTATACAGCTTTGATAACAGATGCTTTTCTCCTTTACGAAGCAACCTTTCAAACTCTTTGACCTCCAGATCAATACCTCCTGTTTCCATGTCCTTCCAAAATCTCTCTTTAATTTGTAAATAGGGAAATCATTGTATATTATATCCTGCCTTTTTCAACAGCAACTGGTCTTTCAACAATATTTGTTCCTCTCTTTGGTGCACTATCTCTCTATTCCATTCACCTTTTCTTCTTAGCCCTCTTATTGACAGGGCTTCAGCTGGGGAAACCCATGATGGCAATTTTGGACTGAGAAAGAATTTATACTTGATCCATATTTTATACAATGATTTCCGAATTACATGATTGAGAAATAACTTCTGTACATCGGCTTTGCCGTACCATTAAGTACACATGCCAGCCAAAATATAACTCATGCCTCTCCAACATTAGAAGCCTTCTATTATCCAACAATATCCACGGTCTTATCCAAACCAAACAGGCTGCCACATAATACACTCTTAAATCAGGTACAGCAAATCTTTCTCGAGAATCAGTCATTACTCTAAGTTTGATCTTGGTTTTTTCCCACTCCATAAAAATTTTTGAAGGGCTTTTTTGCAGCCCTCAAACCATTTGTTGGAGACAACAATTGGAATCATTTGATATAAGAGCAACATTATAGGAAGAACACTCATTTTGACCAATGAAACCCTACCCAATAGAGACAAATCTAACATTTTCCAGTTCTTCAACTTGTTCTGTACTTGTTTCCAGGAAGGTACATAATTGTTTTGAAATAGCTGGTTATTATTATTTGTAACCTGGATACCCAAGTATTTGACTTTATTTACACATTGGAGTCCTGAGACAACTTCAAGTTGCTTCCTTTCTTGCTCTCTAATGTTTTTAGTAAGAATTTTAGTTTTGGATTTGTTAATTTTGAACCCAGCTGCTTGGCCATATAAATTAATCACTCTAAACACTTTGGCAATATGGGATGATGGATGTTCCAAAAATAATACCACATTGTCTGCAAATGCCTTGACCTTATACACATCTTTACCAATTGTTACTTCTTTTATATCTTGCTGTTTTCTAATATCTCTAAGAAGAACTTCCAAGACCAATATAAACAAAAGCGGGGAAAGTGGGCATCCCTGCCTCGTTCCTTTCTCTATAGAGATTCTCCCTGACTGTGCAGAGTTGATTATTAATCTAGCTCTTTGTTCCGTGTAGATGATCTTAATCCATGTTGTGAAGACTGGACCAAAGTCCATTTCTTCTAAAATTTTTATAATAAACTTCCATCTAATATTGTCAAAGGCTTTCTCAGTGTCTATAAAGAGAAGCGCACCTTTTTCTCATTATGTGAATTGAAATATTCCTAAATGTTCAACACCGTCCTCATATTGTCTTGCATCTGTCGTCCAGGGAGAAAGCCGCTCTGATCATTATCGATATAAGTTGGAAGAATCTTTTTAAGGCAGTTGGCCAATATCAGTACAAAAAATTTATAATCCATGTTGAGGACTGATATCGGTCTAAAATCTTTACAACTAATTTCATCTGAGTCAACCTTTGGTATCAAGGCAATGTTCGCATCTATCCAGCTCTTGGGAATCAGCCCATTCTCAGCTATTGAATTCAACATTTTATGCATAGGTTTAATAAGCTGGTCTTTAAAACATTTATAAAAACTAGGTGTGAGACCGTCAGGGCCTAGGGCGTTCCCTTGTTTAATTCCATCAATTGCCTCATTTAATTCCATCAAAGCTATTGGCTTATTTTGGATTTCCCTACGTTCAATCGTTATTTTAGGAAGGATTCTAGAGCATATATATTCATCTAAACTATGGCTGTCCACTAGATGGTATAAATTTTGAAAGTAATTTTGCAAAATTTTCTGAATTTCTTTGTCATCTATGATATTCTGGCCACCATCCTTGATGTATGTTATAAGCCTTCTTTTCTTCTCCTTTCTTATTATGTACCCAGTTTGTATGCATTTTCAAAATGGTTTTGTTTTACATATCTCAACTTCTCAATTTCTTCACTCAATGTCAGGGACAACTGTTTTTTTTTAGACTTCTCAGAATCAGGTATATTTTTTTTTATTTTGAGGGTTAAGTTTTAATTGATTTTCAGCCTCCTGAATCTTACTCAATAAATCATCTGTTTTTTCTTATTGTTTTTTCTTCCTTCACATGCTTTTTGTATTAAAATCCCTTGCATGAATGCTTTAAGCGTGTCCCAGACCGTATTTATATTCACTTCATTATCCAAATTGATCTTAAAAAATTCTTTTAATTCTTGCTTAGAATAATCTACAATCTCTTCCTGCTGCAATAAATTCTCATCCATCTTCCAACTCCTTGTTTTGGTACAGAAATTTAATACAAGTTTAACAGGATTGTGATCACTCAATTATTTTGGCACAATTTTGACATTTTTTATATTACTAAACATTGTTTTAGAAAGCCATATCAAATCTATCCTAGACCAGGAATTGTAATGGTGTGAGAAAAAGGTAAAATCCTTAACCATAGGGTTTCTAGATCTCCAAACATCCATCAATTGCCACTCTTCTGCTATATTCATAAATTATTTAGCAATTTTCCCTTGTTGCTTCTTTGTGATTAAATGTCCAGATCTATCTAACTGAGGATTAACCACTCCATTAAAATCATCAGATATTGAAATATCCTCATATCATAAATCTGCCGTGCTCCTTTTAAGATCTTCAAAACATTTTTTATCCTCATTACAAGGAGCATACAGACATACCAGCAGAAGGGTCCAGCCATTGACAGATATTTCCACCCTCAAGAATCTCCCTTTGACATCACAAAAAATCAATTTAGGGGCTAAATGTGGCTTGATATACATAACCACCCCTCTCCTTTTGACTGTAGCAGCTGAAATAAACATTTCTCCCAATTGAAATCTGCTCAACAAGTCTATATCTTTCTTTTTAATATGAATCTCCTGTAAACAGCAAATATTCGGGTTCCATTTTTTTATCAAATAAAAAATTTTCTTTCTTTTAATCATCGAATTCAGCCCATTCACAATCCACAAAAAGATCATACAAGTAATTTTTTCTTAGCTTTTAACTGAATCAACTCTTTTATATCCAAATCCAAATCAATAAGGCTAGTTTCAGAATCCTTTACTTCACCTGCAAATTCTTTCTCGAACATACCTTCCTTTTCTCTTTGTCTTTTGCTTTGGTCTTTTTTACTTTCCAGAAATTTTGTCTTCACCCCTGTATAACTCTGAGCTCCTTTTTGTGACGGTAAAGTAGTTTTCATCAGTTCTTGTCCATATCTCCTAAGAAAGCCCTGGGCCTTTTCAACTGAGTTTAACCAAAACCTCTGGTCTTTGTAGTTAAATCTTACTCCTTCCATCCGGTCCCATCGAAACATAATCTGGTTAGCTTTAAGTTTAGACACCAAAAAGTCATAATCCTTCCACTTCCTTAGGATTCTTGTAGGAATTTCTCTCAAAAGAATAAGTTGTTTGCCTTGGTCCTTCAAGGGAGATCTCTTATGTTCTTCCACTAATCTCTCCTTAGTGGATTTTTTACTGAATTGGACCACCACATCTCTAGGAATGTTTTTCTTCTTTGCTATTGTGGATTGAATCCTATAAGAAACATCAATTTCATTGTCCATCACCTCTTCTTCTATCTTTAGGAAGTTTGCAAGTAAATTTACAATCTTTTCCCTTACATTTTCATTAGTTCTCTCTTCCAGACCTCTTATACGTACCCAAGAGTCCATCTGCCTTTGTTCTAGTAATGCCAGCCTATCCAATTGTTTTTCAATATCATTTGAAGAGGAAACCATTTTCTGTTTTAAAGTCTGAATATCCTTCTTATTGTTATCAATCTCCTTTCTGTTACAGGCTACATCTTTTTCAACCTGATCTAATGTATCCTGCATCTCAGATAACAGAGACTTTAGTTCTCTTAAATCTTGTTTTATATCAGTCATGTAGGATCTTACTTCGTCCATAAACTTCTTTTGATACTTAGGTGGCTCATCAAGTGAGTCTCTTTTGGTTTGTAAATCGGCACCCCTATCCTTCCCTGATTTCATTTTATATAACTTCGTCTAGGTAATGCACTGAAACAGATTAACAGGTTCAATCAGTTAAGAAATAAATTCAGTTATGCAAATAGACTGTTAACTTAACATAAACTCAAACCTATTTCAATAACCTAATCAATCAAGTTTCATTAATTAATCCTAATAAACAAATTCATCTACTAATAAAATTAGGGAACCAAATAATTTAGGTGAGTTAAAAAATTGACCTAGCTATTTCAAACAATCGAAAAGAAAAAGAAAATTTCATTAAGTAATTCTCAAGAGTCAAATACCGAAGAAGGGAGAATAAAACAGACACCCAAGCAATAGATAAGGAGAAAAAAAGAAAAAAAGAAAAAAAAATTAATCCACTTTCACTAAACCACTCAGTAATTAGCTAGCTAGTATTGAAAAGGCAGAGAGAAGAATTTGAAAGGAGATTATTCAAATGTTAAACTGAATGGTAAATTAAACAATTCAGTTAATCAATTAGATAATTAATTCACTATTTGAACCTTAATTAATTATTAATAGTAATTGTGAGTACTTGTTATTCAGTACTAATAAATAATACTTATATTTTTAACATACATTAAATGTAAGGTCTCACTCTCGAACCCTCTCCCTCCCCAACAAACCCAAATTATCTACAATTCATTTCCTCCAGACTTCTAGATACCATAAAATTAAATGCGCTTATTTTTAAGGTTCTTATCTGGCTATCTAATCTTATACACAGAATTAGTATTGGGCACAGTTATTTCATTGATATTTCATAAGTATCCTATATCCAGTCTGTCTATCTATCTAAATATTTCTTCAAATGCATTCAAGTACACACCAAATACATATATGTATAGTCTTTAAGGAAAGTTTAGTCTTCTTGAGTTGTCAGTCAAATTTTCAAAGAAAAGAAGCCTCAAACAAAAGGGAGACAAGGTCCTTTAAAAAAAAAGACTCTTTGTAAAAAGTGGAGTCCCAAAATGGCAATGTAGTCTTCGTTCTTCCCTTCTTTCCCAAACCTTGGCCATTTCCGCACTAGCCAGTTCTAGCACGATGATTCCACTTTCAACCTCCTCTGGAATCCTGAGGTTTGCAGTTTCGGGAGGGGCCACTCGGCCCCTCCCGAAACTGCAAACCCCAGGATTCCAGAGGAGGTTGAAAGTGGAATAATTGCGCTAGAACTGGCTAGTGTGGAAATGGCCCTTCTGTTATAGCTGTTACTTCCAGAGAAACTCTATTTACACTCAAAGCCTTCCAGCCTAGCAAACTGACAGACCTCCTGTAATCAGACCTCCACCTCAACTTTTTGGAAGATTGTTTCGAAAAAATTTTCACACCATTCAAGCTGGATTCCCAGGAGTTCCGAATGTTATTTTAAGGAGTGTCTGTGCTCACTTGTAATCTTCCCAACTGGGAGACTCAAATGTCTGTGTAACAGCTGCTCCCTCCTTCAAAGTTGCTGATCTTCTGTCTTCCCCTCAGTAGGCTTGAAACCCAAAAGATACAGTCCTAAACCCCCATATTCTAAAAGGTAGAGAGAGAAAAAGGAGAAGACCAAGGGTTTTACATAAAGCAAGTTGAAATGTAAGCTTCTGAGCCACTAGCTTCTAAACCTGCCTGGTCTCAAATCACAAAGAGACTTAACGTCTTAGCATCTCAAAGTACTGAGGAAAAAGAGAACAGCTAGGTTGGCTGCGACTTTGGGAGCTCACAGAGAAAACGAACCAAAAAGCCTTCTTCCAACACAAAGCTACTTTCTAAGGAAAATTCCAGCTGTTCTCCCCTGGGGTCTTCAAATTGTCACCAACTATGATGAAAAAAAAAACCCGGTTGCATTCCAAATTCACAACCTCCAAGTAAAAACAGAAGACATTCGGCGGCAGAGATTGGGAGAGAGATTACTCTCCCTTCTCTGGCAGTGCAGGTGAGATTGGTTGTAGGAACCCAGCTTGCTGGTCCTCCTCTTGCGGTCAACCGACGTCAAGGAGGGAACCAACTTGGTTGCTCCAGACCAAACTCTTGCTGCACCTCTATCTTCCCGGGGTGCAGACTAACCACTTGGGTTCTTCTCTGTTGCTCCTTCAAGCAGTAACCTGTGGCATCGGCAGCCCTCCGAGGAGCAGCCGAAGGTCCATGTCTCCCTGCTTGCACATGAATCAGAAGTCTCATTTTGTTGAGTTATAGTCTATTTCAGGAATTTCTGTTACTTGTGGTACTTCTTGTTGTGCTTTCTAGTGTCTGAGAGCCTTCCCTCCTGTTTTTGTGCTGAGGCCTTCTTATGTGCTAGGAGGCTAGTACTTCTGCCCAGTCCTATGACTCCTCTGCTGCCCTTCCAGGAAGAATAGGATAACTCCCTGAATCTTCTTTTAATGCGGTGTTTGGAGAAGAAAGTAATCCTAACAGCCTAAATTGTGGAAGAGATAGAGGAGTGAAAGCCCTATCTAAATAATGGTAAGGTGCATGTCTAGACATAACCTGTATGGCAAGTGAAGTAAATATCTGACCAACAAACCTAATCTGGCTCTAAATAGATGAAATCCAATGTATGGCAGATCCAGAAGCAATCCCATTCCCACAGCCACAGCCCTCCTAATTGGAATCCCGGTGTTCTCTCTTATCAGTGACCCTGATCACCTTTCTAGTTTGTTGAGGGTGGAAAACGGTAGCCTTCCAAATGTTCTTTGGCCAGCCCTAGCTAGCATAGTCAGTTGCAAGAAACTGTGGGAGTTATGAGGAGAAGAAAAAAACGTAAAGTGACATAGTTATCCACCCCTGTTCTAGAGGAAGATGTGTGTGGCGTATCCTCTGAGTACAAGACTTTTATAAAAGTTGACTATCTTATTGAGTTCCCTGGATGTGAGATAATACAATTTCATTCTGTCAGTTTAAACCTATTTAAACTTAGAAGAGCGTTGTATATTGTGTTTTGCACACCATTACAACCAAACCCCTTTTTGTAAAAGTCTATCTGTGTATCATTCACACTTCTATGATACTCCTGCTTGAAAAAGTGCTTACAAATTCTGTTGTTTCAGGTTTGCTAAACATTTCTGCAACACAGTGCTTAATTCTTTTCTATGATTATGCTGGATATAACTCACAATGAAATACGGCCAGGGGGGTGGGGGGAGAGAGAGAGAGAGAGAGAGAGAGAAAGGAAAGAAGAAAGAAAGAAAAGAGAATTTTTAGTGCTGTTGTTCAACTTGAAAAAACTATCTAGATTTTGTGAACATTAATTGTGCTTTATTCTGTATCTGTGCTCAGTTACAAGGACAAAGATTTCATTGTGGCTGCTGGGTTTTATATGCACACAAGTGTCTGTAGCAATGAAGCCCTTGATTCTTCCTCCACTGATAACCACACTTATGATGAATGATGCTACTGGCACATCTGCTCTGGGAGATGTTGTGTTAAGAAACATCAATTTCACTTTGGATCAATAAACCAAACATGAGTGGTGTCAGAATCAAATGTGAATATTTGAACAACTATTATTGGCTTCCAAAATAGCTGCCTATTTAAAGAGGGGGGTGGGTGGAAATTGGAATGGTTTCTTCAAGAGGGAGAGGTATGCTTTGTTCTGGATTTCAAACATCTTCTAGCTAATGAGGATCAATAATATCTGAATGTGATAAAGTTAGATTTTTTTTTCACCTTTCCATTCTACTTTTGGAAAACTTGTACTATACTGTACTATACTATATGAACAAAACTAGAATACAGAGAAAACTTGTAAAGTTATACATGTATCTCAGATCACAGATGCATCACTCCCTCCATCAAGATTCAGATCAGATATATTTATCTCTTCCTATTTGGCACCATTGTGAAAGTCACAGGTACCGTCAAAGTCTTTGACTCTTGAATTAAATGTTAAAGTGTTGTACTTTTAGCTTCATTATTATGTTGTAAATGTCTTTAAAGCTATTTTAAATTAGTGCTTTTAATAGGACTGCTTATTTATTTTTTAACCTTTGCATAATAAAACCTTTTAGCTTTATATTGTTTCAACTTATCCTGTAAGCAGCATTGACATGCATATTAGAAATGTAGGATAGAAATTAAATAATATATAAGTAAATTATATAATGCAATCTAGGCTATGCCTGATCTTCTTAAAGATCAATGGAGCCCACTAAAAAATTTTATGCAGACTGGTGTCATGAAACCCAGCTCCAGCTCTTTCACTGGTCTGTTGCATGCCCTTTGGCAGACCTCTGTCCTTGCCCTATTTTTCCTATTTTGGCAAAATACTGAACAGTAAGATGTATCTTCTAAGGGGAATCACACCTGTTTCTTCAAACCTCAGGCTAGCACTTGCAGCATCTACGTAGCTGTGGTAGACTGTAACACTTCTCTTTGGAGATCAGACTAATTGATTTCAATGAAATTTCCAAACAATGTGTTTTAGGACCACACTGTTATTATTTCCAATGCACTTCCATCTCACTGTTAAGCATTATGGAAAGCATTTTCCATTCTGCCCTGTTTCATAGCTACAGATGTACACATAGAGCAGTTGGTAAGGATGGCACAAATCTAAGGGGCTGTCCAAACTATTGCAAAAAAGCAAGATCTTCATTTATTACCAGTTGAGACTTCTTAGAAAAGCATTTTCAATCTACACTGACTGCTCCAGCTAGCAGCTAGGAGACAGAGGATGAAGGAAGCTGGGTATCCAATTTGGCCAATTCAAATTTCAAAATGCTATAAACAACTGGGCAATCATGGATCTCTTCTGTGTCTTTGCACACTATTGACCCTGGAGACTTAGGCCATTTCCACACTTCACCCTTGTCGTCCTAGTGTCATCCTGGCAGTGCCTTTGCCAGGGTGGGAGCATGTCGCCAATGCTCCCCTCTGCAGCTGGCCAGTTTCCTGTGGATGGGAGCACAAGCGACATATTCTTTCCTTCCACAGTGCAGCCAGCCTCTTTCCCAGGCTGTACTTGGGAAAGAAGTGCATAGATTGCGCTTCCTCCCATTCCGCATGACTGCTGGTGACAGAAGCATTGCACAATCGTGGGCCATTAATGGATTTTTTCCATTAATGGTATATCCCATGATTGCAATGGGTGGGGATGGGTTGGCAGCAGTCCACGAGTCATGCTACCTCACCACGTTGTTGCAGTCCCACTGCCAATACATCCTCACCCATCACAATTGTGTTGGTAGCAGGATCGCAACAATGTCAGGAGGTAGCATCACTTGCAAACCACTGCCAACCCATCCCCGTCACAGAACAGCAATGTCATGTGGAAATGGCTTTAGATGACCATGCCTTCTCTGTTAAACATACAGCATTCCAAAAATCTTACTGTTCAAGCATAAATGCCCTGGATTACCTCTCCCATACAGAGGAATGCCCTTTAACCAAAACTATACAACCACATGTCCCAATTTAAAAAAAAGATTGTTTTTCTGCATGAAAGAAAGAAGATACCAGCTTTTAGGCTGGAATAAAAGATTTCTGTTTGTGCTGAGAATTGCTCCTGTATGTTCCATGAAACAGGCAACATCATCTGGTTGTTTCATTTTTTAAAAAAAAAATTCTGAGAACTTCACTAACAGATAGAGCAACCAACAGGAACATTTCTTCCATCTGTTTTACCCCCAGGTAACACAAAAGCTATTACTTGAGGGGGGGAATAAGAAGTTTGTGAGAGATAGCAAATAATTTCCTTGTATAGTTTCTATAGTAGCCCACTGTGGAATGTATCCCCTTTCCTTGTTGAACTTCCTGAGATATCCCAACCCCCTTCAACTGCTGTTTCTAAGCCCACACAGCTGCGATCTCGGCCTGCCATAGCAGATAATCTAATAAAACACATAGACAATATATAGGACAGAATTGGGTTAAAGCATTATGCACCAGGTAGGTTCTTCTATATGAGATGTATTGTTTTTCAGCCTGCCATGGAAGCAATGTTCACCTTTCTTCCTTCTTTTCAATAGACCAAAAAAATAATAACCCCATGATGCTTAACTCCCTGGCTTCACAAAGGGAAAGGAGAATTTGGCAAACAGGGCATCAATTTCCACCTGTCTAAGCCTAGGCTTGTTAAAAGTAAACTAAAGCAGCTGCCAACATTGACTTTTGGTATATGTTTTACGACTGTAAACAACTTTAATCCAGTAGGATCAGAAAGAAAATCCTGCAATAATATGCATCCTGTGTCAGGGCTAGTTTTGTCACGACCTATTTCTGAAATGTCATATCAAACAATCAATACTGTCTTTGTCAATTTTACTTTGTCTAAAGTCTTCCCAAGGAAATTTCATTATAGAGGTCTTGAGATCTGAGCATGTAGCTGACATGGGAGGTGAGAAATTATTTTTCCTCTAGAACTAATATCCCCTTCTGAATTGTCACATTACAGTATTGGCCAGAGGTGGGAGTAACTCTCTAAAGCAGGGATGGAAAACCTCTAGTTATTGCCAGATACTTGTACAATGGTATATGATATGGAATACTTTCACAATGCACAATTATAGTGCTATGATTCCACTTTAACTTAGTTCCATCACATGCAGTCCTGGGACTTGAAATTCAAAGAGAGGTATTTAGCATTCTCAGCCAGAGAGCTCTAGTGCCTCATCTGACTACACACCCCAGGATTCCATAGGTCACCATGGTACTTAAAATGGGATCATAGCGCTATAACTGTGTGATGTGAAAGGGCCCATGGTGTTTCTGCTATTATCCCTAATCATAGAAAAGAAATATTTAAAGGTATTTAAATTTTTCATGCTCTGCATAAAACCAAACAAGCCTTTGCAGGCATGAAAGACAGGGCACTAGGGTTTATTCCTGAGCAGAGATATAGAGAACTGAGCTATGTTTTGCATGTTTGGTGGGAAAATGAAATGTCCACATTGGGAAGAACTGTATTTAGTCCACTCATGTGACTTTGGCCCCACCTGCTCCAGTGCTGGTCTTGACCTGCATCTTTATCCCACACACAGGTAAATGCAGCCCCTGGGCTGAAAATATTCTCCACTGGTTTTGCACTTACAATCAGTGGGACTTCTTGGTATTTTCCAATGTTCATCTGATTATCAAGAATTATCAGGGAAATCCTATAGCTGCTAACCTGGAATTTTTCCCCACTTGACTCACTAGAGCTTAATTCTGAGTAACTATGTATTTTCTACCGGAAGAGTAGGTATCATGTGATCCCCTACATGTTTCTGAACTGCATCTCCTAGCCAACACTTATCACCACACTAAACTCCAAAAGACTGCTTGGGGGCTGCACCCACTGCATCTGCCCAGATATACCAGGAAAGATTCTAGAGCAGATCATTAAACAGAAAGTCTGTAAGCAGTTAGAAAGGAATGCCATGACTGCTAAAAGTTAACATGGGTTTGTCAAAAACAAGTCATGCCAGACTAACTTTATCTCTTTTTTTTTAATAGAGTTACTTGCTTGGTAGATTAAGAAAATGCTGTGGATGTAGTGTATCTTGACTTCAGTAAGGTCTTTGACAAAGTCCACCAGGATATTCTTGCAAACAAGCCAGTAAAATGCAAGGTAGACAATGCTACTATTAGGTGGATTGGTAACTGGTTGACCAACTGAACCGAAAGGGTATTCACCAATAGCTCCTCTTCATCCTGGAGAGAAGTGAATAGTGGGTTGCCACAGGGTTCTGTCCTGGGTCCAGTGCTATTCAGCATCTTTATCAACGATTTGGATGAGGGAATAGAGAGTATTATTATTAGATTTGCAGGTGACATCAAATCATGCAATAGGATTCTAGGCTGCATCAATAGGAGTATAATGTCTTAAGTCAAGGGAAATGATAGTACCACTCTATTCTGCTTTGGTCAGACCCCATCTGGAATACTGTGTCCAGTTCTAGGCACCACTAGACAAACTGGAACATGTCCAGAGGAGGATGACCACAATGGTAGAAGGCTTGGAAACTACACCCTCTTAGGAGTGGCTTAGGGAGCTGGATATTTTTAGCCTAAAGAAGAGAAGGTTGGTGTATTCCACTGCCAAACTGCTCTTACTGTCAGAAAGTTTTTCCTGATGTTTAACTGAAATCTCTTTTACTGAAATTTAAAGCTATTCCTCCACATCCTAGTCTCTGGAGCAGCAGAAAACAGGCTTGCTCCATCCTCCATATGACATCCCTTCAAATATTTAAATAGCTATCATGTTGCTTGTTGGGAATGCTTTGATGGTATATTCCTGCATGGCAGGGGGTTGGACTTTATGGTCCTTGTAGTGTCTGCCAACTCAACAATTCTACACTCCTGTACCCACTGGAAAAACAAATGTTTGCACCCAAGTGCCCTTTAATGCCATCTAGGGGCTTGTAGGAAGGGGTGCATTTTCACCATGCTCTTAGGCCCAGAGGAAGGCATCTTTCAGACCAAGTAGTGACCAGAAGTCACTTCCAATTTACTTCCAGTTCTTAAAAAAAGGCCTTTCCTGTGGCAAAACATGCCAAAGATAGTCCCATGCCACCTAAAAGGTTTTTTTAAAAAAAGACCCTTGGGACCCACACTCTTATTCATCCCTGACATGTAGATAAATTTACAAACAACAAAAACTCTTAATTCCTTGATCCAAAGAGACGGGGTGAGGAACCACACCTGGTTCAGTAGAAATCAGGATCATCCAGTGAATATGAATGGTAGGTGATCCTGTATACAAGCAAATGCTACTTCATTAAATTAAACTATAGAATTCACTGTTGCGAAATGTGGAGCTGGGTGCAACTGGGATAGCTTGAAATGTAGATGGAGGACAGGCTATTGTTGTTCCTAGTCTTGATGGATACATATCCTCCCTCAGGTATGAGAAAAGTACTTCTGTAGAACAGATGCTGGCAAACATGAATAGGATTGAGGTGGTATTATTATAGTCATGTCCTGTTTTTTGCACTAGATACACCTTCGGTCTGATCCAAGCTGCCTTGGGTCTCATACCGGAAGAAAGGTGGCATACAAATATCTACTAATATATAATAGTCGACGTTTGTCTGTCAGACAAAGACCTCATATGATTGACTGTGTCAGTCAAAGATCTCATATGACTGGCTTTCTAAGAAGATTTTATGGAATCCTGGGGTTTGCAGTTCAGTGGGTAGCCTTTAGAATTCTCCGCCAGAGAGTTCTTGGGCCTGCAGAAATGGCCATAGTTACAAGGTCTTCTTGCCTCACACAGTAGATTGTATGGGTTTCATATCTGAGGAATCTTAGAGCTGAAATTCAAAACAAAAAATGCTTCCAGAAAATCGTAAAGCCATTGCACAAATTAAACAAAAAGGGGTGGGGGAGCCAGTACATGAACGTCGCCAGAGAACACAGATTGGATTGGGGACTATGGGAAAAAGTTAGTGGTACTGGAATAGGCTGCTTGCTATGGAGATGATGCCTAGCAGCAAGGAGGAGGACAGTGTATTCCCACAGGAACCCAACCTCTGTATGTTAACAACTATGAATACAGATTGGATTGGGGAATATAGGGAGTGAGAAAATAAAATGCCAGGCAACACTGGGTATATACCCTAGAAATAAATAAATATTTGAGATCGAATGTGTGCACATATACACCAATGGGAAGAGTTCTGGATTTCAATGTTATTTTACAAAATAAGGTCTCTGATTTGTAAAAATTCACTTCATGTTGCAGGTGCATTTGTTTTATATCCCCAGAGTACAAACAAAGTGAAAAGGCACACTCAATTTTTTTTTAAAACTAGAGACAATTTTGAAAATAATGCCATTGAATGATGTAAGACACCAGCAGCACATTTTCATCCAAAATGACTCATCCAAATTGACTTGTGTATTGATTCAAGAAAATATATTCAGGAGTTTACTGCATGGTGTAACAAAGCCTTGGGCGGGGGTGAAACAGGCAAAACAATAAATCACATATGAATGACACATTCCTTTGAAAGCTGAAATGAAAACCATTAAATCTACTGTGTAGTGTGTGACCCCTGATGTTACTGAAGAATTTGACACTTTCTGTTTACAGTGTCATAAAACCAGCTATGAAATTTGATGTGGAGAAAACATGAGCTCTCCCTTACCATAACAAAAAGATATTAGTACCAATGACTTCCTAGATCAGACAGCTGAGAATCTGTGGCCCTGCAGATATTGTTCACCCACAGTTCCCTCAAGCCCCAGCCAGCAACTCCTGTGGCCTAGGGCAATGGGATTTAGTGTGCAACATCATCTGGAGAAGCACATGGTTCCCACCACAGCATTCTAGCAATATCGGACAACAGCACAATCCTTGGTGTTGAACAAGACTCCATTGGTGATGAAAAACATTGCTCTGCACATTCTGCATGAGGACAGGATAAAACTCCATCCAACTGTGTAGAGACCAACTTGGCTTTGAACTGGGGGCCTCCCTTAAGGAAAAGCTCTGGTTTTGGCTTCATAAAGAATGACAGATCCAAAAACCTGCAGTTGTTTCAGAATTTTGAAAAGTTATTTTTTGGACAACCCTCAGAAACAGTCAGCCAATATGGCCAGTTGAAAAACTGGTCATATTGGCCAGTGTTTAGCCTCTGATATGCATTGTACCCCCTGTCACCAAGGAGATGCCCAGAATGCTGAATTAAGCTGACAATTGTCTGAAGTTGCTGTTCTCAGAACAGGCTCACAGATGTGATACAATCTCAAAAGATTCTTCTAAAACACAACCACTCATGAATCCTCCACGCAGCCCCATAGCATGCCTTAGATCTGCAGTTTTGATCTAAAAAATGTTTTTACTGTGTTCTGCTTTCTAGAGAAGTTATTAAGACAAGGGACCACCTCCTATGTTTCTTGCTGTAAGATTATAAAAAATGTAATGGAAATCTTACTTGGGGACTCAGTCAATACATTCTAAAATTAAGACCAAATCTAACTGGCCAGCCTCTCTCAACTGCCAATTCATTTAAGAGGCCTTGGTGAAAATGAACACTTCTTGACAGTGGAAAAATCTAATTGGATAGGGTACAGCCTTCATTTAATTTAACGTCTGTTATGCTCTGAGGTATTTGGTGATCCTGCCCCCCAAATATAAAATGTATATGCTAGCAAGCCAAATATTTTCAGTGTCATTTGATTTAACAAAACAGATACCTATGAATAAAACTAGGCAATTTTGAAGGAATTCAATATGTACTTGGATAGAGCAATCCACATTTTGAAGATTTTCTTTGGACAGATATATATAATTGATCCTGACATTTGTGCTGTCATATATGTACAAAGCACACTGGATAACTTCTGATCTGCATGTTGGATGCTGTCATTTTTATTCTTACATAATTCAAGGAGACTCAATTAATTGAAAATGTATTGTTGTTAACTACCATCAAGTTGACTTGAACTTATGGCAGTCCCATGAAGACCTCCAAGTCACTCTATCATCAACAGCTTTGCTCAGGTCTTGCAGATCCAGGGCCATGGCTTCCTTGACTGAGTCTATCCATCTGTAATGTAGTCTTCCTCTTTTCCTACTGCCTTCTATCTTATTGTCTTTTCTATTGAGTTATGTCTTCTTGTGATATGCCCAAGTACGACAGTCTCAATTTAGTCATCTTGGTTTCTAAGGAGAGTCCAGATTTGCTCTAGAACCTGTCTTTCTATCAGTCCACAATATCTTTAGAACTCTTCTCCAGCACCACATTTCAAATTAGTTGATTTTCTTCCTATCACTTTTCTTCACTCTCCAACTTTCACTATACAGAAATATTTGAAGTACAATGGTATGGACAGTCCTAACTTTAGTATTCAATAATATGTTTACCTGCTCTTCATTCATGAAGCGATTCAATCTGGAAGAGGCAATGAAGCACACTTAACCAAGCAGTCTATGCTAATTATGCTTCTAATTGAAAGAATCCCAAATCCAGTTGTTGTTGATTTTTTGTTTTTATTCTGCCTTTCACAGAAATGAAATTCCTGGGGAGAAAAGATTTTTCCAGGGTTCTCCTCACCACCAAGGGGAATTTTTTTCCAGTGGAAGCATTGGGGACAACAGATAAAGAAGCTCCAATAAAATCAGTGAAATGATTTTCAAAACAAGGTTTGACACATTCAAAATGCCAGGAACTACCTAGTATGAGTAGCTGTATGAAATACAACCAACAGATTAAGAGAATTCTTCTGTGTACATTAGACATATACAATATTAAAAGTTAATCTGCATTTCTGCACATAGTAGGGGCTGCCACCTTCATAAGAGGAAAGGGGATTCATTGCTTGTGATACTACACTATTGAAATGTCCAATGTTTTACTATTATGTTACACTTTATCCAAAACTCCTTGTACCCTATTATGACTGCTATCTGCCCAAATAATACACAATTACAAAAAGTGTGATTTCTGTTTTCATTTTTGCCTACTTCTTATTTATTGAATTTATATCCCACCTTTCTCCCAAGATAAAATTCAAGGCAGCTAGATGTCAAGTAGCATTGGAGGTAACAGTTTGCAGTTCTCTGTTTCGTGTAGGACAATACTCACAATTTCACTTGCACTAAATTAAGGATTTCATCATTTAAAATTTCATAAACATGCCTCAGAGTTCACTTTTGTATACTGTGTCATGAACACAGCATTTTATGTTGCTAAAGCAGTAGAATATGTTTGGGTTTGGTATGAAAATAAATATTTCATGATTTCAAAATTTCTGGAAATTTTACATCTCTAGCCAAAACATATGTAAACAGGTAGTATGTTAAAACTCTGAGTAGTAACTGCTATAGATGTTACAATGTTGAGCATTTTACTTTGGATGTGATTAGAGGCCTGTAAAAGGAATAGATTTTATCACATCTAATCACAGTTAGCCTAAATATTCTAAAGGCACCATATCCTGTCAGATCTTAGAGGCTAAGCAGGGTCAATCCTGATTAGTACTTGCATGGGAGACCACTTATGAATATCAGGTGCTATGGGCTATATTTCAGGGGAAAGAACTGGCAAAACCATCTCTGAAAATTCCTTGCCTTAGAAACCCTATCAGATTCATGGGGTTGCCGGAAGTTAATGGGTGACTTGAAGGCACATACACACACAACCACAGTTTGACTAAATAGAAATTTGACCTCTTTGGTCAGATATCAAAGTGCAGCTACATTATTCATGGTGTTTCATCATTTTCAGTAATTGCATTCCATTCGATGGATGAAGACTAACAAACATCTTCAATTTTGTTGCATTTCTATTATATGTCTTTGTATTTTGTTATTTTTCTAGAGTGTTACATTTTATAAGGTAAAATCATTGTACACAATTGTATTAGGACATTTTTCTTCTTAACATGCCATGGACCCCTGTAGTAGTTGGGCAGTCAGGAAAGGGAGATTGTTCCCAAGCTCTCTTTCAGGAACCAGTGCTTCTACTGCCTTGCATAGAGAAACCACTCCAGTTCTTTGACACAGAATAGCGTTTGCCAAACCAGTATATTCCAGATGTGTTATATACAAAACCCCAGCACTCCAGCCAGTATGGCCAATGATCAGGATGGTGGGCCATCATACCAGGCTTGGGAAAATTAATGTCTAGAAACAGTTCTAACTCCTGGGCTGGTAAAACACCAAGACTTGAGGAGTCATTTCTAAAGACTCAATCCTTCTTTCCCATAACCTACAAATAATGTTCCTCCACTGGGGGATTTCTTGGATTCCCTAAGCAATCAGATGATAAGACGTGTTATTCATAAGATTTTGTTGTAAAAAAAAAAAGGCTATTGCTAGATGATGTGCAGAGAAGATGGAAGACAGGTTTTCTGTATTCATTTTCCAGCTTGTTGTAAACCTACATCTATGACTCCCTTAGCACATAACCACTGAACGAAAACCTTATGTGCTAAACTCTACAAGGAACAGAGATATGGTTCTGGAAGTCTGGAGGAAGAAAAGGGGAAAGTGATGAAGGTTCTGAAAGATCTGTGGGGTAGGGAAGAGAAAGAGGGGGGAAAGAAAGATAGCAAAGCCTCAGTAAAGTAGATAGTGATGGTACAGAGAGACCCATGGGGTATGGAATGATGCAGTAGGTGAGAGAATCAGATGATCTACAGCAGGACTACGAGAACAGTAGTCTAACAGACACAGAAAGAGAGAAAATGGTGGCAAGTAAGAAACTGGGTTACAGAAGGAAACCATGAATCTGGAAACAGAAGATGGGACACAGATATGCATTGGTGCAAAGACAGAAAAGAAGATGGGTGCCTGGGGAGGCAAGGAGAGAACAGGAAGAGTGTGCTTTGGAGCAGGAAGAAAAAAGTGCAACCTTTTTGGCACAGAGAAAAATGGAGTGGGAAGAGTAAGAAAACACTATTTGAGGAAGCTCTTGTAGCAAAGATGCTTTTCTCAGCCATTAACATACTAGTACAGCGACAACAAGATGGTAAATATAAAACTAGTCATTCCTGTGATCCAAGTTGTATACTTCTCAAAACATCCCTCTTTCATTATATGCCTTTCTTCCCTGTAGAAAAAAACTAAATGACTATGTACTTATTCACCAATGGGTAAAATACTATTACTTGCACCACTAGGATGACACAATGACAAAGAACACAGTGAGTCCTGGAATGAATCTGTGGGGATATCTCTGATCTGTGTCAAGAAACAATGAAAATATTTGCATTTTAGGAAAACAATAATACAGCTGCAACTAATTCTAAACCTCAGACACTTTTTTGGTCCACAGCTTACCTAAATTGAAATTACAGGTGATGTAGGTACAGTTCTCTAAACAGCATTTGTTACTTAATTGTTGTTTGGCACAGTTCACTTGACTGGCATGTGATGAATTTTAAGTTTGCTGGAAGGCTGCCACCTAGTGGATTACCTACTGAAATTTTTTTTAACCAGCTGTGGGAGGGGGAGATTTGGACAGGCTAAAAAACTTGTTGTTGTGTGCCTTCAAGTCCTTTCAAATTTAAGGTGATGCTAAGGTGAACCCATCATAAGCTTTTCTTGGCAAGATTTGTTCAGAGGGGGTTTGCCTTTGCTTTTCTCTGAGGATGAGAGGGTGTGACTTGCCTAAGGTCATCCACTAGGATTCTACAGCCAGGTGGGAATGCAAACCCTGGTCTCCAGAGAACACTCAAACAACTACACAACACTGGTTCTCTAGGAAAATGCAACCTTAAAAATAGAATATACTGTTACGATACCAAAAAAATAAAATAAAAAGCAATAGCATGTAATCTAACTTCATAAGACCTATTTAAATAAGCTCCTAACCGAGCATGATGCTGCCCCACTCACAATTCAGCTTGGCAAAGTTACTTTTTGGACAACAATTCTGAAAAGTGTAAGATCTGTAATTCAAAAAATAACTTTTCCAAATTTTGCTGCACAGTCCTGTGAGTTCTTAACTTAGATGGCAGTCCTACAAACCTTTACTAGAAGTGCCACCAAACACTGTTCTATTTACTCCAGAATAAATATGCACAGTGTTGTGGTTTTAAGAAATGAATCTTTTTGTACAATGGAATGAGATCTGAAATGCTGTATCACAAACAAGCCTTTATTCATTTATGATATTGCAGAAATGGCAAGCTGGTGAAGAGTCAGCTGGGCATGAGACTGTGGTTGCCAGACAAAGAATTAAAGGCAAGTGGGAAGACTATGTAATTTGTACAGCAATCGAAGGCATGTCTACTCATAAGTAAAACCACTGTGTCGAATTTCTAGAGAAAAGGTACTTTTTGACTGCACTGTCAGGTTTGTAGCACCTGAAAGGCAAACTAGTATATTGTAACATGGTATTTCCTGTCTGGCTGGTTTTATGTATTTGCTTTTGTCTTCACAAAACATTTACTAACTTTGGCTATGTTGTGGGACAGTATTTGTCATTGCCTAACATATGTTACATCTTCATGTCTACGGATGTTTGCTCTCACACCTTTGTAAAACCAGAGGTTTAAAAAATACTCTGTTCCGCTCCATACCTGTGAGGAAATTATTCTTGGCTTTCAATTTTCTATATTCCTCCTGCTAAATCTGTTCTTGTTGTTGTTATGTTCCTTCAAGTTGTTTTTGACTTATGGCGACCCTAAGGCAAAGCTATCGCAGGGTTTTCTAGGGTGAGAGCCCAAGTTCAGCCAGTGGGTTTCCATGGCCAAGCGGGAGATGAAACCCTTGTCTCCAGGGTCATAGTCCAATGCTCAAACCACTACACCATGCTTTACACTCTATTAATTTCAGTGGTACTATGAATTATTACAATGCCCATTCCTGAAAAATGTTAAATAAAAAAATGCTAGCATTTTCACATTTCTTTGGGACTGAAATTTGGACACAGGCACTCAGACAGCACTACGTGCAGATTTGTTCAGTGACCTTTAGAAAAATTTATCTGAAATACCAAACTGACATCACCTGCAGTGCTGTATGTCAATATGGCTGCAAACATATGACCACTGGTGTGTTTGGCAACGTGTATGGCATCGCATACCTCCTCCTGATCTACTAGTAAGAGCAAAGGAATAACACAGATCTGCAGATACAATCCTTTACACTGAGTTAAAATTCTTAATTATTCTCAATTACCTGCACAGCACATTTTAACACTTCACCACTAAGAAATTCTGATTCATCATTGCAAAGTGCAGTCATACACACAAACATTCCTTGCCATATTTGGGGCACTGTTATAAATAATATAGCCCAGAATTCAGACAAAGAAGAAGATCCAGTTTGTGTCATCGCTGTGTATAAGATGCACTACAGAAACTGGGCCATACATGGGACAGCGTTTCAGCTTCACCGCTATATATTTAATACTGTGATCTAGAAGCAAGAATACTTACAGATTTTCATAAACAGTTTTACATAAACTTGTGCAGGTTCTAACTTACATTCAGTTTATACTCAGAAGCTATTTTGTCTGTTTAGATGGGGTTTTTTTTTAAAAAAATCTAAGATATTACTTTACTTTACATGAGTTTTAGGGTAATTAAAGTTATTTACACTTCCAAGCAGCCATGGCTGAAAGAAGGCTTTTAAATTCCTGTTACGACTTGTAATTATTGACAAGTCTATAGAGAAAAAACAAAACGTTCAGCTGTTGAATACACACAAGTGCATAATGTGTTGGAAAAAAGGGGGAAACAAATGCCATAATTGGCAAACAAAGGAAACATTTAGCAAAACAATGTGGTTAAACGTAGAATTTAACTGGGCGCTAAAACAGAGAGGCTGGAGCTTTGTGCCTATCAGTTTCTTAAAAGCAGCAACTTCGTTCAACTCAGGTAAATGCAACCTTTCAGCTTTAGTTAGGTACACCATTACAAAAGATGGGGACCGCACAGGAACTCACAGTCATTAAGGACTGTTTTTTTTAAAAAAGGGGCAAAAAGTCCTAATGGGACTCAGGCCATTTCCGCACTAGCCCGTTGTAGCGCGATGATTCCACTTCCGACCTCCTCTGGAATCCTGGGGTTTGCAGTTTCGGGAGGGGCCCCTCCCAAAACTGCAAACCCCAGGATTCCAGAGGAGGTCGGAAGTGGAATCATCGCGCTACAACGGGCTAGTGCGGAAATGGCCTCAGCTAGTACCTTCTGTACTTCCCCCCCCCTCACACTTCAGACGCGGGCGTTTTCTTTACCACCACCTTCAGGAACGGAAATCTCTAGGGCCCACCTAGGAGAAAGCGCCTTCAGGCCTGACTTCCGAGTAAGCGTGTGGAGGATCGGGCCTTCCTAACGCTCTATTTTGCCACGAAGCCGGCCCCGACCCTTAGCCCCGGCTCCTCCTCCTCCTCCCCCGCCATCAGCCAAGAGAAGGCTCCCCTCCACCCCACAGCCCCCAGGGGGACCTGGTTCCTCTTTGTTCGCCCTATGAAAGGCGCTCCCCCCACCCCGCCTCGCCCCACATAAACGACAGCGCCGGCTTCCCGCCTTTGACCGTCTCCACCTTTCCGTTACTTTCCTGGCACCGCCAGCAGAGCCAGGCTTCGAGAAGGCAAGCCCCCAACTGCCTCCTCAACAAAGGCCAAGCCTTCCCCAGCCTCCTCGCCCCGCACAGACTCCTCTGAACGGCCGCCAGCCCAGACCGTTCCCCCATTTCAGCCCCGACTCCCGAGGCAGCCGGGCAACCGCCACCTCGTGGGCGCCCGGCACGCGCCTCCCTCCCCCACCCCCCCCATCCGCCTTTTTGCGTTTAACCGTTACAACGTCTCTGGCTCGCCGCCCCATTGGGCACAGAGGGCGACGAGCGGGCGCGCCCCAGGTCCTACCGCCCTCCCGCTTCCACTCCCTTTCGCCTCTGAAGGCTCCGGTCCTTCCAGAGGACGGCCGAGGCCAGTACCATTCAGAGGCGCACGGGAGGGGGGCTCAGAGCGGGGGATTGCTGCCCGCGCGCCGGCCCGCCCGCCCTTCTCCTTCTCTTCCGCCACGGGCAGCGGGGGTGGGAGTGGTCTGGCTCGAGGTGTGGGCGGGGCCGCTGCGTGAGCCCCCCCCTTCGCTGGATGTGGGACTGGTAGTGTCCACCCCTCCGGAGCGGAAGTGGCTGACAAGCGGGGCTGACGGGGCGCCCGCCCGCCCGCTTGGCGTGTCGCTGCCGCCGCCGCCGCCTCCTCGCGAGCCGCGGCTGTTTCCCTCAGGAAGCCCGCGAGGAAAGTTGGGCTCTGGCGCCGTCTCCGCGGGAGGCGCGCAGGCGGCGTCTCGGATGCGGCGGAAGCAGAAGCGGCTGCTGCAGGCGGTGGGGCTGGCGCTGGCCGTCCTCGTCTTCCTCCCCAACGTGGGGCTCTGGTCCCTCTACCGGGAGCGGCAGCTGGACGCCGGCGGCGGCGGTAGCGGCAGCGATGGGAGAGGCGGCGGCGGCGGCGTGGGGGGAGCCCGTGGGGCGGCGGCGGCGGCGGCGGCAGAAGTCCGAGCGGAGGCGCAGGTGAGGAGCGGCGGAGGATCGTCTGCCGCGTCTTTCCCCCCAAAATAAACCAAGATACGCTGCGAGGCGTTCGGTGGACCTCGCCCCCCTTTCAAGCCCCGTTGGTCCCCGTTTCTTGTGGCCTGGCGGCCGCAGACGCAGCCCGCCCCCCTGTCCGCCCCTCTCCAGGTGGAAAGGCTGTGAGGTAAAAAGCGGAGAGGCAGCTCGCGGTGAGAGGAGCGGTGCTGGGAGGCGGGGGGGGCCCGAAAGTGAGGTCCGGGGCTGTGGAAGCGGAACCGTTTTGGGCTGAACGATGGAGGAGGAGGAGGAGGGAGAGAGGCGGTGGAAGGGCAGCCGTGCTTCCTTCTAGGAATGTGGAGACATAGTTCACCGGGAGGCGTCCGGGCTGTGGCGTCTAACTGGCGTGGGGGGCCAAGTGAATATTCCCCGGTGTTGGGGGGGGGGGTTTCTATACCCGCCGCCCAGCAAGTGTCCCTGGCATGAGAGGCAGCACCTGTTGCCTCAGGTGGGTGGAACCCTGGCTTCTCCCTCCGTTTAACCCCATCGTAACCTTTGGGTCGGCAGATTCTTTTCCAGCCCACCTGCCTTGGCGCGTGTTTGGGAGCTCCATCAAGTAGGGTTTGTGGCCTTAGTTCTCCGCACTAGGCAGTTATAGCGCTATCATTCCACTGTCAACATCGTATGGAATCCTGGGGTTTGCAGTTTCGGGAGGGGCTGGCCAGCCCCTCCCGAAACTGCAAACCCCAGGATTCCATACGATGTTGACAGTGGAATGATAGCGCTATAACTGTCTAGTGCGGAAATGGCCTTTGAGTACTCTGCTTCTAGGAGTTAAAAAGGTCTGACAATGGATAAAGTAAAGCATTGCTGTTACTTGTTTCTCTTTCATGGTTTCCTTTTCTGATCAGATGGACTCATAGGGTGATTTTGCAACCGGGCAGGATACCTAATTTACCTCAGGTGTCTGTGTTAAAGGTTCATTAACATTAACACAAAGGTGGCAGCTTTGCCGTTTTGGTGTTTTGTCATTAAGAATAATGAGAATCAAAAGAGCGTGACCTGTCACTGTTAGCTAAGCTTCTTAGTTGTTACGCTGTTGTTGTTCAGGTCACCAGAGAGCTAAAAGTGTAGGGCTGTAGTCATGCACATATCTAACATGGAAGCTTCTGAAGAAATGGACTGTTGCACTATAATCTGTTAGTCAAATGCCACAAAATTCTGTTTTAATGGAAGGGTAAGTTTCATTAACATCAATGGGGCTCATTTCTAAGTAAACCTATATTACTTAGTTGGATCTGATTTTGTTTATACTTTCATCTCTTGGAAGTCTTCTGGATATAGGAACATAAAGCTATAATTGAGGTTAGGCTTCTCTCAAAGATCTTAGACCAAGCAAGACCCCTACTGGGACTTTTTTTTCTTTCCAAAAGGAAATAGTTCACTGGAGATCTTGATGTTGCATTAATGGTAAGTGTTGTAAGCTATGGTAATAGTGCCATACTTTACTTCTTTCCTAAGGGCAACGAAGGGGCCAGACCAAGACAAAATTTCATGAAGCACAAATACACAGGAAGTGCTGAAAATAATTAATATTGACGCTTAACAGTGTGCACAAGTACTGAAAGTTTGTGTTGACATGCCAATTATAAGCTTGTTGTGTCCTCATTTCAGTACCCTGTGCTACCATCTCATGCCTAGACTTTTTCACCTTCCATTCTCACGTTTTGTTTTCCTTGAAGCTTCTCAGATATCCACAAATAATAGAAATCTTAAAAGTGCATAACTAGAAACTAATCTAAAGCACGAGCTGACAGGCTGAGTTCTCACACTGGGCAAAGGATAACTTGTCAAAGAGTAGTCTGAATGGCTATATTCAGACTGTCAGTTCTGTCTTATTAAGCCAGTATAGTCATAAGCACTGTGTATTCACATGCAGCAACTTTATTCACTCCTCTCATAAGGAACAAAATGAGCCAGAAATATAAACAATGGTGTCTTCTTGATATTTCCAAATTGGAAACTGTGGTGGTTGTTGTTGTCTGCCTTCGGGTCATTTCTGACTTATGGCAACTCTAAGGTGAACCTATCACAAGATTTTTCTGGGGCTGAGAGTATGTGATGAGCTCAAGGTCACCCAGCAGATTACCAGTGGCTGAACGAAGAATGGAACTCTGGTCTCCAGGGCCATAGTCCAGTGCTCAAACCACTACACTATGCTGGCTCTCCAAACTGATTAATATATTCCAAATAAGACAAGACTTGAAACTCGGTTTAAACCATTTATGAATCCTGGCTTCTGTGGAAGCCCTTAACCTTAGTTCCTTCTTCTCATATAATGAAAGTCTACCTTCCTAGCTAGTTCCTGTCTTGGCTTTTAAGACTGTCTGAGTGAACAGTTTAGTCTGATTTGTGAAGGAAAGAAAAAGTACTACACTAGCAGATGGAAGGAAATGGGAAGCCTCGCTTTTGTCCATTGTCTTCCTGAACGTGCTTGTGCATGTTTCAACCTTCTACACAGACTATATATTTTGCTGCAATTTGGGAATGAGGAAGTTTAGCCTTCTATTGGTGCTTGTAGTTTTCTAATGGAACAAATGTCTGTTGTCTTCATTTAGTGTGTATTCCTTGCACTAGAAAACCCTATGAAATTAATGCGGTCTCCATAAGTCAACAGGTGACTTGAAGGCACACACACTTTTTCAGAATAACCATATGGGAGAAACTAGGAAAAGATGTCATACCAGTGACTGAAAATACTGTTGGTTTGCCATATTCTTTTGGGTACACTTTAGTTTTCGGCTGAAGAGAAATACTTAGAGGATCCATAATGCTAAACAGAGACGTGAAACTGATCCTGGATGAAGTTGCCCTTTTGCTGAAGGACCAGGTTCATAAGCATTCTCCTGACTTTATTGCTTTCTTTGGCAGTTTTGATGGTAAAGATGCCAGCTTAGGCTTTAAACATCTTAGGCTGGTTTACCAGTTATGCCAGTGATTCTTGGATTAGTTACATCCTGGGTTGACAACTGCAATGCACTCTACATGGCTGTTTTCAAAGATGGTTTGGAAGCTTCAGCTAGTACAAGATGTAGCTGCTAGATATTAGTAGGGCCAAGATGTCAAAAAAATAACACTAATTTTGCACCAGTTGTAGTAGTTACCAGTGCATTTCTGGGCCAGTTTCAGAGTGCTGGTATTAAATTGTATGTTTCTACCTACTTCATATCTGCTCATTTGCCTAACCTCTTGGCAACATTGATTGCTATCAACTGAACAATAAGGTACTAATCTCATAGTAGGGGGTTACATGTCAGTTTTTTTGTGATCAGACTACTTTTTTTATTTTTTTTATTTTTTTTATTTATTTGTATCCCGCCTCTCCATATGGATCGAGGCAGCGAACAACTTACAAATAGCATGTATTTTGAAACATTTCTATACATGCCCCCAACAAGCTGGGTACTTCTAGTGGTTTCAGCTGTTACTGGCTTTCCTGTACTGTAGGGGTTGGAGAACATATTGAAATGATCCATCCTGAGAGGTTAGTGACCTAGCTTCCCTCTATGGAACCCCCAGAAATTAATCTGTGCTTAGTAAAAACATCTTTCCACTAGACTGAACTATGCACCACACCTCTGAGTCACAGTTTCATAAGATCAGCAGCTGCTATCACCAATATTAATTCAGGAATTTGACATGATAATGTCCCAGTATCATCTTCTGTGCACAGGCTGTGAGGCTCCTTGATACATACCTAAGGTGGGGGGAAAGAAGCAAGTAGAGAGATGACTAGGAAACAAATGGAGAAAAACTTGTGATGAATCTGGCTGAACATTTGATCTAGCCTATGATGTGATAAAGAAATCATTCTCTTCATATCAGCTAGCAGATCTTATCTTATTGGAGTGGTGCCTTTTGAAATTGGGCTCGGAGGAGAGGTGGTAGTACCTCCAGCAGCATGCTGTGATGCACTTGTAAGGTATTATAAGTTCACGTTGGTCACATCGGTACCTCGACTAACATTTAACACACCTTTATTGGTGAAGGTATCTGGAGCATTGTTTAGATCAGTTTTGCTGGGATGACTTCCAGTTATTGAAGTCTAAAGATACAGGCAAGATGCTTGGTCAAGCCTGATTGCTAACTTTCAGCCCTTGTTTGCTAAATTTAGCAGGGAGCTAATGTTGTTCTGGCTTCAGGATATTGTAAATGCCTTGGTGAGATAAGAAAGTGTTCCAGCTTCTGTAAAAGACCATATTTCAACAAATTTTTGAGAGTGGAAAACTTAGGCTTTATCCAATGCTGACAACTATAGGCGGGGGGAGGGGGTTAATATTCCCTGTCCAGGCAAGGTGGTTGACAATGCTGGCTGTTGAACTTGAATTATCATTAGCTAGATCATTGGTTTCCAGCTTTGATCCCCAGATATTTTTGAGCTACAGCGTAAAGATTCCTGTCAATTGGCTGTGCTAGCTGAGGCTTCTGTTCATTCAGATTTGTGAACCGCTCTGCCAGATAAATTTCAGTTGATTTTCACAAATGATTTGAGTGTGAAAAGGATCTTGGTCACAGTGGGGAGATATATTCAACTAAGAGAAAAGTGGGACAGTATAGCCTGTTAGTTGTCTTGGACTTCACAGCAGCTTTTGTTACTGTGATTTATGATAGACTTCTGAATAATCTTTCTAGAACAGGTATGGAGGCCCTGTTTTAGGTAGTTCTGCTTCTGTTTGATGGCCATTTCTGAAAGTCAATGTTGAGGAATTACTATTCAGTCCCTCAGTAGTCTATTGGAGGTTCTCCAGGATTCAGTTCTTTCTTCTGTGCTGTGTAACATCTACATGATAAGAGGTTGTCTGAAATTTAATTTGATCTGTACACAGATGTCACTCTACCACACAGACAAATGTTTCTTCTCTTTCATCAGAAGTTGTCTGAATGAGTGCTTGGGCGTGATAATGTACTGCATAAGGGGAAATATACTCAGTCTGGAAGAAATAGAGACACATGTGGATAAATAGTATTGAGTATTTTCTCTATGGAGCTGGAATCCTCCAAAAAAGATCAGGCTTGTAGTCTGGAAGATACTTGTGGATCCAGCATTGCCATTGGAAACTTAAATTGTGTCTTGGCTTGCAAAGTCTTTTTCATGTCTTCAGGTGATACACCATCTGCAGCCTTACTGGAATGATGGTAGTTGGGCTGTGTGGCTTGGAAACCATTGTTGGTTTAGAACAGCTGTTTGCAAGTCATTTTGGACACCCTACCTTCTGTTCTGCACTTGCTCCTAGACTATTTCCAGGCCAACTTTAAGGTGCTGGTGTTACTGGCTACCTAAAAGACTGCTTTCTCTCATACCTGAACCTTATTTTCTTCTCAGGTCCTGTTCTGCTCACCTTTGTCAAATGAAGTGAGATGGGTGATAACTAGGGAGAATACCTAGTGATAGCACCCTGGTCATGGAATCACTTTTTCCAAGGAGGTTCACATAGTCCCATTTTATTCTCCCAGGGTTGTTATACTTTTTTCCTGTTAAGGCCTCTTCGTTCAGTGTTTGTATTTTTATGTTAATGTTTATGGTGTTTAACAGCCTCCCAGAAAAAATCAGTTACTGGTTAAATGTAAGTTATTTATATATTTAACACATTTCAATTGTGTCCAAAGATCTTAGCATGCAATATTATACAGTACAACAAATAAACACTTTTCCTTTTTAACCAGAATTTCTAGGTTCTAATTCATAGGCAGAGTCTATTTTAGTTTATAATTTAATTTAATTTTAATTTAATATATATGCAGCAACTCCTTCATTCAGAGGTGACATGTAAACAGAGTGGTGGTGTTTAATTACTAAAAGCACTACAAAATTTAGTGCTTCTGTGTAGCAGCATTAGTTTATTACTAGCAAAGCTAAGCATAGTCAGATCATACTTATAATTAATAATGTATCTTCAGCCTTTTTCTCATTAAGAAAACATTTATTAAATTACTGCTGCAAAGCTGTGACTAACATAGCATTTCTTTTTTTAAAAAATCCAGCCCCACAGATCTATAGTTACCAAAAATAAAGGTTTCTGGCTCAAGGTAATGCAAGTGTATGTGGAGTAAGCAGTATGAAGAATTAATGCTGGTATCTTTTTCATTGCTGAAACACCTGGGGATGGAAAATGCAAACTGAGTTCCCAGTAATATTCCAGAATTAGCTCTAGTTGTCTTCTGAGTGTGTTAATGTCGCCCACAGGATTGTCTACAATAAAGTTAAGCAATATGATCTTCCCCCTTTTTTTTCTTGTTGGTTTAGTTGGCATGCAGACTGAGCATTCTCCTCTCTGGTGTGGGTTAAATTATGCAGCTGCAGGTTAGACTAGATTGCAAGGTGGGTCGATTTGAATTGAGAGAATTGGCCAGAAAAAGAAATCAATTAAAATTGTTGATTTAAGTCAAATTCCTTATTCATATTTCATATTACCTAAGTGGTATAAATCTGTCCTCTAAGCTCTGTTAATTTGCAACTAGTTACTATTATTTCATTCTTACAGCCGGGCATTGCATCTTTTGGCTACATTAAATTGTGGATCCTATCTGTCATTGCTGATAAGAAAATGGGAGGAGTGAGGGTCTTTCTCACAACCAGCAACTTGCACTGTGACAACTTGTGAGTTTTATGTAGGAGCCTATGTAGTGGATTGGGTTTTTTTTCTCTTTCCTCCTTCATTCCAATATCTCCATCCTCATAAAACAAAGTAACAAATAAATGTCCATGGCTACTAGGCTGAAAGTCCAGTTTGTTTCTTTCCATAAGGAGAAAATAAAATGCCTATTTTTCATAGACAGTGTAACTATTGAGAAATGATCAAATTGGTTCTTCATTTCCATAGAAAATGAAAGTGTCCTTTAAATAAATGTACTTGGTAGAGACACTGATTCTGTTTAGAGATGAACTGTAGAGCTAAGATTCTTGTATATCAATTAGTTACTGTTAACCTAGTTATTCTTTAAGGTAAAATTATGATCCAAATAAAGATCAATTTATACTTTTTAAAAATCCAGTTTAATTTTGAAATCCAATTCAGTTTCTTCCATACGTCATTAATCTTTATTAATGCTGTCAAGATATTCAGGTACTGATGTAAACAACAGCTGTGTTTATGGACTCTGAACATTTAGATGAAACCTACATTTAATGCAAGCCATATTTTTTAAAAAAGGCATTGGTTTGGATTCTAAGATAACTAAAGAAAGCTGGTGGGAGGAGGATGTCCTAGTCTCTCTTCCCTCAGCATCCCCTGATATGCCTCTCTGGTAGTTTGAGGGTGGACTTCTGATCAGCTTGGGGTGGGCTGCAGAAGGGTGTTGAGTGAGGAGAGAATCCTTTCTGGACAGACTTTCCAGGACTTTCCAGGAGGAGAAATTGCCCTTCTGTGAACTTCCCTAGGCTATCCTAGTTTGTTCTAGCTGTTGTAAGTATTCTTTTAAAAAACAAAATAAACCACTAGGATATGATTGTTCTTCATGCCAGGACAGTGTCTGTACAGAAGAATCTCCCTTTGGTTTAATAGACTGTTCTCTGTTTTTCTCAATTAGGAAAAAAAATAGTATAGTGGTCATAGACTGTCTCCATCCAGCCTTCTTATTTGCACAGGAAAATTAATTTAATCATTCCATATAATCTGTTAGGTTTTTTGCCATGCCACTGGGGGAAATCTCTCTTTTGTGATCTCTGAAGTCACCTGAAAAACAGATTGTACACTTGGATTTTAAGTCAGTGGTTTTTATCCACTCTGCAGTTTTACTTGTTTAATCAAGATTCTCTTTTCTGAAAAGAAGTGGATAATAATAGATACAATTTATGCGGGACCTTATTGAAACTGACACCCTAGTTGTTTGAGAGTATGAAATGTTTCTGAAAGTAGTATCCTACCTTGACTCCAAATTGTTTGTAAATTATTTGTTTAAACTGCAAAGCAATTATTCACAACTTTATTGGGCTGAAGTTTCATCTATAAATCCATCTGATGAAGCAGCCTCTTGCCACAATGTAGGAGTTAGTTCCTTGGTTTCTTACTGGTGATATTCTTCTGAAAGCTAATTGGTTTAACATATCCATGAAGATTATTTTGAAAAATTTCATGAGACAGCATGGTATAGTAGTTTGAGCTTTGGACTACAACTCTGGAGAACAGGGTTCTAATCCCCATTCAGCCATGAAAACCTGCTGGGTAACCTTGGGCTAGTCACACACTGTCAGCTTCAGAGGAAGGCAAAAGTAAACTTCCTCTGGATAAATTATGCCAAGAAAACCCAGTAACAGGATCACCTTAGCTTTGCTATATGTTGGAAATGTCTCGAAGACACACAACAATGATATATACCAATATGTCACCTGTTTGCCTAAACGGATTAGCTGCTTTCTACGAAGAAGTGTCTGACACAGGTAAGATGTACTATGCTAGGCATCCCAGATAGGGAATAACTTCCCCTTGGAAGTCTGATGACAACACTTAGTACCAAGTGAAAAAGTGGTTGTTCACTAAGTCCTTTGGGAATTAATAAGATTTACACAAATTCTCCTGTATACATTGCTTTATATTGATCATCTTGGAATTTTATGAACTATATATTGGTGGCCCACCTTACAATCAAGAATGACACCTCATACCTCAATTGTGCATGCAGGGATTTGCATGCAGTGCCGCACACAGAAGTATTATCAATAGAAAATATTTTATAGATGTAGTGACCCATGCTTTGCTACATGCCATGTTTTCTCAAGAATTAACAATTTCTAAAGCAACAAAGCACAATAATAAGGACATTGATCCTAGGGGCAGTGGGATACAGTGCTTGCTGGTGGAATGTACAGGTCCGGAATATATGAGTGGATGTATGGGGAAAAAATGGTCAAACTACTCAGCTATTTTATCTGCCAAATGTGAAACTGTAAGAGAAATTGACTGTGTATTTCCAGCATGCAGGAAATGTAACATCAGAATTAAAATAAAAGCTGGTTTTGATTTTCTGTATGGAATTGAATCATGCTTTTTATGGGAGAGCTTAGACATGTAAATGTGGTTCCCCTAAATTATGCTTAACCCTGCTTCAAAGCATTCTTGATGAACAGCACAATCCAGGAATTCTGAAAAAGGCAGGAAGGTTATCTTATGCAGCACTCTGGCCACATTCAAAGGTGGTTGACTGAGCCTTGCTTATCTGTTCAGCAGCTAGAGGGAGATGGCACTTCAGATACAGCAGGCATTGGGTACAGAAAATGTAGCCTGAGAAGAATGGAGTATTTGTACACCAGATGTTTCACTGAATTCTTTGAAATTTCTGAGACTGTCCAGAATAGTAATGTGCTTGTAGAAGTAATGTTGGTAATAGGTACTTTACTCTGAATTTTAAGAATTCCTTTATTTAATGCAAAGCAAGTAGCAAATATTCTTGCTATATAGACAGAGGAGATTATTAAACGTGCTGAAATTGCGTAATGAGCCTCTTAGATTTTAATGGAATCTATTAAGTAGATTATTTAAATTTAAATCTTTTTAATAGAATGTGACTAAAATAAGAGCTGTCTCACAATAAGCTATTTTTGTTACATTCGGCAGGGTATTTTATCTTGTTCAGAAGTGCTGCAGTAAGTGTACTTTGAATAAATAAACCCTTGGCTTTTACAATCGATTGCCATATGGGACATCCCACAGGTGTTTTTGAATCTCCAGTAAGTCTCAGGGAATATAGTAATGTGTTTACAAATGACGAGGTAAATGATTCATAGAGGTCAAAGTTTTCTGTTCATTTTTAGTTATACATCCTGATAGGCGTTGGCAACATCCTGTTATTTGTTTATTACTCAAAGAAAACCATTATTGTATTGTGCTACCTTTTCAAAATGTTTATTTCTAAAGCATTTGACAAGAGAATAAAGCTGATGGCCTTGTGATAGTTAACTTTAGCTTTCAACTTTGAAGTATTATTTAGTATGTGAAATATTTGTGTTCCATTAGATATGATCCAAAAGGAGTATCAAATTTGTGTGATCCTCAGTTAAATTTCAGTTGAACATTAGAAAGAACTTCATGGCAAAAGGAGCAGTCCAGCAATGGAACCAGTTGCTTAGAGGGGTGGTGACTGGACAGCCACCTGCTGGGGATGCTCTAGATGGAGGTCCTACATTGATCAGGGAGTTGGACCTGATGGTCCATGATGCCCCTTCTAACTATAATTCTGTGATTCCATCCAAATCATACTATTCACCTGATCTTTTTTTTCTCCTCTAAATAACCATTTTCCAGTAAATGGCCCTTCATTATTACTGCAGGCTGTAATAATGACTAGTGTAGAGGTGTCTGTCATTCTTTGGATGTTCAGTTTTTATTACAATGTAAGGTTGGAGTTTTACTGTTGATGAACTCACTGCATACTCATACTGAAGTCAATTTTTCAGTAGGATCTGAACTGAAATGAACTTGTTCTTCAGCTACGGAAGTTTTCATTTCAGTGCTTGTATAAGGAAAGCTGAGGCAGCTAGCAGTTAGGCTGCATTATGGTCATTCAGCTCAGTGTGTTAGCAGTACAGTATTAATATTTTACTTTCACAAGTCTTTGTTTTGTTTACAAAAATACACCAAAAACTGTCCCAAGAAAATGATGTGCTAGGTTCCATACTGGAGTGTTGGCTTTGTGCTAGAACTGTTCAGGGCTGGCAGAGTTTCCAGGCCAACAGGAGCCCTCCCTGGGGCTCCACCCCACCCTGACTGTGCTTGCCTATGACCAAGGCCGGAGTCTGAGAGCCAGTAATCCCAGTGCACCAGTTACTTGTTTGACAACTGGAAAGTGAAGTCAAGATGAGCAATTAAGTGCTACCAACCATTGGGAAATGTAGTGTGTGAGTGATCTATACTCTCTCTCTTCCCAGAAACATTTTTCTCCTGATATAACCGCAGTGTGAGAGGTGTGTGCACCTGTACGTGTGTAGCATGAGCAGCAACTTGGGGCCTGTGATGGCTCTGAAGCATTTTCATTTGGAGCACCACTGGTAATTCAGCTTTGCTCAAAACATAGTTATTAGAAGTTAGAGTTCTGTGCCTTAAAAACTATTGGTATGTGGTCAGTGTTTATCCAGTTGGAACAACCTTTTGGTTCTTTAATTTGTTCATAAATGCTGTGAATATGAACTTGTGGTCATTTCAAATTCCTTCCTTTGTTTTCCTCACAGCAGTGTCTCTGTCTCTCTATCTTAACTGGAAGGCAGCGAACCAGACAAAGCACCAGGCAATATCCTATACTGTAATGGTGAAAGAGAGAAATAGGAAATCTTTTACATACTAAATTTTATTTTTTGTTTTTGATACTTGCTTTCAAGTTCTCTCTGACTTATGCTGACTCTAAGGGGAACCTATCATGGCATTATCTCTACAAGATTTTTTCCGAGAAGGCTTGCTATTCCTACCTTTGAGGCTGAGAAAGTGCAGCTTGCCCAAGGTCACACACTTTCCATGGTTCAGTGGAGACTTGAGTACTAGTCACTCAGAGTCTTAGTTCAACACTCAAGCCACTACTGATTCTCTAAACTTATTACTGAATATTTTCTTATCTTGTTAACACTAAACATTTATGCTAAATGTTATGCACATTTTATCTGAAATAATCATTTTGAAGAAGTTTTTCAAACTTTCTGTCTCTTTACTTAAAACAGTAGAAATACTGCAGTGCACGCATCATGCATGTATGCACGCGCGCACGCGCACAGACGCAGTTTCCCCTTTACCTTTTTTGGTTTGTGAAGTAGCAGTGCATGATTGCAAAGAGATCTTTTAAACCCATGTCGGAAAATGTCTGAAGCTCCATTAACTCAGTCTACAACACAGACCTTTATTGAAATGCAGACTATTTCAAACATATGATTTTGATTTTTTTCCTTCCTTTTCAAGAATTGCTACAGCAGACTGCATTAATTTCCTGGTGTATTATAATCAACTGCAGATGTTTTAGACATCCGCATATAATGGATTTGACAATATCTAAAAAGCATTTGTTTGGTAAGTTCTGAATGGGTTATAAATACATTCCTGGAGGTAAGTTGAAATAAGGTTTTATGAATTAAGCTCAGGAATTTTACATCCATATACTCCTTTCTTGTGAATTATGTATAGAAAACCCTTTTTATATTAAGCAGAAAAGGCATCCTGATGAATTTGAATAAAATTTGTTCCCTTTTTTTCTGACAGAAAAGATAAACTGTTCCTCTTGTGTATATTTAAGATGTGTTCATAATCTGTATTCTGTTCCTGTCGTTTCCTAAAACTTAGTAGGTATCAGCAAAGGCTGGGATTCTTAAAATTTTAAACATATTCCATATCAGATGTTTAGTACTTGCACAGACCTCCATATATAATGGGCTGCATCAGTCTGCTGGCATCAATCTGCCTAACCAATAGAAAAAAGTGATGAGAGCTGCATCTGGATGGCAGCAAGTTGCCTATCCCTGCTCTAAAGAATCAACATTTTCTATGTAAATAGAAATGTGCTGCATAAATATTATGATTAAATGAAATGAATTAGTAGGTAAAATTTTGAATGTTCGTGTTGGCTTGACTGCTGCTTGTAAATTTAACACAGTGCACATGGAGCCTTTGTGAGGTCAGGTCCTGTGCCTAAGTGTACATTGAGGAAAATGAGAGCATGCTCCTACGCTACATCTACTATGGGACCAATATTACAGGGGCCAATAGCATCACCCACAACATCAGAGGTGTATTTACATGTACTCATCCTATGCTAGCAGTGTTGGCCTAAATACCCTGAAGGCAGCAGATCCTCTCTGATCTTGAACCTGAGCAAGGTCGGCTGCTTAGTACTTGGATGCCAATGAATACCAGGTGCTATAGGCTGTGTATTCCACAGGGGACTGGCAAAACTACCTCTAAGTATTCCTTGCCTAAGAAAACCTTATGAAATCTATGGGGTCACCATAAATTGACAGGTGATTGGAAGACATGCATACACATGCCACCAGGTCCCTTCTACCTTCTACATAAGACAAACAGGACAGTCTCTATGTAAGAGAATTAATTGACACAAATCTGACATAAAAATCACAATACCCAAAAACCAATTGCAGAATATTGCAATCTTCCTGGGCGTATGGTAAGGTCCGTGGTCCTTGAACAAGGAAGTTAAAAAGGAAAACTAAAAAAACAGCTGAATTGAACTATAGTCACAAATTCCAAACCATTAGAAGAGGTGTAGACAAAGGTGGTGATTTCATTGCACACTACATATATTTATATAAGAGTCCTCACTACTGTACATATAACAAAAGGAATCATTTCAGAATTTTGAACCCAGGGAAATTGACTTGGTAAGCAGATGTATTGCTTTGACACATCAGCACTAATTGATCACTGTAAAGATCTGAAAGACCTGTATCAGCTTGCCCATCCCTTTGAAAATTTAGGGCAAAGGACATGATTTGCACCTCTCTGGATCCTTTTACATTGTATCCCACTCTCACAACTTTATAAATACATTTTATTCCTGTGGCCTTAATATCATTCTGCATGTGAAGAAATGGGTTTATGTCCACGAAAGCTCATGTTAAAATAAAAACCAGTTAGTCTCCAAGATGTTGCCACATTTCTTTTTTTTTCCCTCCCCCCTCCTCCTTTTTATGCTCCTACTTAGTTACTTTTCTAGCAGAGTTGTATGGGAAACTCTTTGCCTGTGCCTGAAAATTGCTGAGCCTCTCTGTAACATTAGCTACACATTGGTACATTTACAGTTAGAATTAACATGGTAAATAGATGTCCCTAGTCACTTTGTATCTAGTGGGAATTCTCATATTTATAGCTTTTACTATTACTTTATTATAGCTGGCATCCAGACCAGCATGTGTGGTTGATCCACTTGGGCACACAGATTTTTAAAATTCTTTCCACCAAGCTTAAAAACAACTCAAGTTTAGGGACCTCTAGAGTAGCAATCCATAAGTGGGCAACCTGGGTGACTCCAGAGGCTAATTTTCTGCCTTTGAGACTTGCCATGGGCTGCAGAGACTAGCAAAAATTCCAATAACTAAATAGGAAAAACAAAAAATCAGAAGTGGAAATCTATCTCTTGTTTTCAGAAACATAGTTTTCATAGTTAATATCACACATTTTCTCTTTATGTGTAGTAGAAATATATG
Source organism: Ctenosaura bakeri (assembly GCA_948474755.1). Taxonomy (NCBI): domain Eukaryota; kingdom Metazoa; phylum Chordata; class Lepidosauria; order Squamata; family Iguanidae; genus Ctenosaura; species Ctenosaura bakeri. The sequence continues at coordinate 60,539 of CAOLHI010006182.1, forward strand.
TGCATCTATTGGATCATCATTATACAGTATTTAGAAAGCATGATTCCTTCTATAGTTGCATGCATGCGTTGGAAAGAATTATGTGTAATAGATTATTAGGCTGATGGGTTCTGCTAATTTTAAGATTTGAATTCATTTCATAAAACTTTGCTAGTGCGAGAGGCTTTTCTTCCCCATTGCAACTTATTGAAAGCCACTTGTGAGGGTTGATCACTGTCTAGAATGGGAGGATTTGGAGTCATTGAGGGATAAATTGGTAGAAATTGTGCAAAAGCACCTAACAGAGTCAAAATCAGCTTTGAGACTGTTGTAGGGAATCTGCAGTAGGGAGGAGTAGCAGGAAAACCCAATCTGATCCTCCTACCCTGGAACTAAATCTAATATTTGTTTGTTTTCTGGATCACTGATCTTGCAAATTTCAGCTGAGCACAGGAACTTGTTTTATTTTAATAAGAAGATTGTAGATAGATACATAATATGCATTTGCTTGAAAGTGTGGGTTGGGATTGTCACAAGCAGTTATTTTCATTTTTAGAAAATTTTAACACTTTTAGATGTATTGTTATGTCATGTGCACTGTTGACTAAATGTTTTGTGGTTATCCTTCAGTGTTATGCCCTTCTGCAACTAGTACCACTAAGCCAACTATTTTACAAGACTATCTAGCCTTTCTAGAAGATGAAGGATTAAATCATGAAGGTTTTAACTATGTGTTTGTCATCACATTACTTGTAATTCTTTTTAGAAAGCGGTGGAGAATAACCTGCATTTTACTCATTATTGAGTGAATGTGTTCTGAATAAGTCTGAGTAATGGGAAGGGGAAAAGGAAGGATCACGTGGGTGGCTGCCTTGTGCTGTCTCCTTGTGGGGTTTTGCATAGTAAGCAAGAGTTAGAAAAGGAAAAGAGGAGAAGGGGAGAAGAAGAGAGATGCTATAAATTTTTTTTAAAAGAAGTAGTTTTTAAAAATTAGCCCGCCTCTTTTTTTTTGTTTTTGTCTACCCTGCTCAAGTGAGAGAAGCTCTTGATATCATGAGAGGGTAAGAATGGATATCCCCAGATCTGCAGCAACTCAGAAGCACTTCAGGTGGAACCTGCCTGATTTAAGAGATAGATTTGGGAGGTCATGTTCAGTTATTAATAAATATGAACCATAAATGTGAATCCCCAGAATTACCAGATTGTAAATCCAGTTTACAATCTTGTAAATGTTGGATAGGATGCCAGCCAGAGTCCTAGTCCAGCATTCAAACCACTACATTAGATTGGTTCTCCTTTTCTTCTGTGCAATATGGAGCCCTTTTGCTCCCCCAAATATTGAAAAGAAGCAACAAAAGGGTGGGAGGAGCATGGCAGAAATCATGATTGATCTCTGTGAGTTGCCTGTACAGTTATTTTGAGGAATAATTAAAGGATGGGTTCCTGGCAAACTATTTTGTTTATAATTGTACAATTATACTTTTTAAAACCAAACTGTTTTTATTAACATATGAGGAGTTGAAAGTGGTTCGTGTTTGGGGAGAAAATGTTCTCTTAATGCTTGCCTCAACCCTGCTAATTATCGGTTAACTGTCTTGCTGGCAAGTTACCTCCCCCACGTAGTTTTTGTATTTTAAGCAAGGATAGTGGGAGTACCAGCTACAGTCTCTTTCAACCTCTTCTTGTTTTGGCATTTGAGCATGTTCCTCCCCTTTTTGTTTTGTGGCTTCTTCTCACCCTCCATAGGAGGAAATAGGCTCCATATTGCTGAAAAGAAAAGGAACTGCCTCTTTCTGTTAAAGAAGGTATCCCTAGCAGTAACCTTGGGCATTGTACTGTGATCAACCATGATTTGTACCAGTGTACGCCTGGAGTTTATGTAGCTAGCTGGGAAATGGGGTGGGAGTGGATTTTAGATGTAACAGAGAGAAACACGTCATCATCATCATCATCATCAGTAGTGTTTTTAAAGTGAGTGCTACTGAAAGATTGTGAAAATCTGTCCTTTGCAGAAAAATTTTGAAAACGCTGACAAACCGGGAAGATGGTTGGCGTATAAGTTGCGGAAAAGAAGAGAAAGAAATTTAATTTTGCAAGTGAGAAAAAAAAATGATGAGATAACATCAGATGAGAAAACTATACTGAAAGTATTCAGGAAACATTTTAAAGAACTTTATCAGAAACAGATAAAAAGTAATAGAATGATGAAAATAGAAGAATATCTAAACAATCAAGATTTGATAAGGATGACAGAAGAACAAAGGAAGAATTTAAACGCAGAGATTACATACATGGAAGTAATAAATGCTATAAAAGATATCAAGATCGGGAAAGCTCCAGGTCCGGATGGGTTCACTGGATTGTACTATAAAGAATTACAAGAAGAATTAAGAGAACCGATGAGGAAGATGTTTAATGAGATGACGAAATATGGTAAACCGGACTCTTGGAAAGAAGCAAACATTACTTTAATATTAAAGGAGGGAAAAGATTCGACAAATCCAAATAGTTATAGGCCGATATCGCTATTAAATATAGACTACAAAATCTTCACAAAAATACTTGCGAATAGATTAAAAATTATATTACAGGAAATGATCCATGAAGACCAGAGCGGATTCTTACCCAAGAGATATATTAGAGACAATATCCGGACGGTGATCAATATGTTGGAATTCTATGAAAAACATAACGAGAAAAAATGCATGATGGTCTTCGTGGACGCAGAAAAGGCTTTTGATAACGTGGATCATGAATTTCTTTTCAAACTGTTAAAAAAGCTTGAATGCGGCGAAGAGTTCATAACTTGGATAAAACAATTATATCTTGACTGTAGAGCCCAACTAGTAATAAACGGAGATAAGGCGGATCCGATAAATATAACGAAAGGTACTCGGCAAGGTTGCCCACTCTCCCCTTTATTATTTATTATGGTGCTTGAAGTTTTATTAAGGAAGATAAGAAGAGACGACATGATCAAGGGACCTAAAATAAAAGGAGATAACTACAAATTAAAGGCATATGCTGACGATTTGGTAGTATTTCTAGAAGATCCGGAATCGAGTATTTCAAAATTTTTAGAGATTTGCGAAGAATTTGGAAAAATTGCGGGGTTTAAAATTAATAAAGAGAAAACAAAGTTTATATCCAAAAATATGAGAAAGGAAGAAATAGAATTAATAGAAAAAAGAACGGGTATTAAAGAAGAGAAGAAGATTAATTATTTAGGAGTTATAATCTCTAAACAAAATAATGCATTATTTGAGAATAATTATGTCAAGAAATGGGGAGAGATTAGAAGAGAACTGCAAAATTGGTCAAAACTGAACCTTTCATTACTGGGTAGAATGGCATCAATTAAAATGATGGTTCTTCCAAAGATAAATTATTTATTTCAGAATCTCCCAATTATTACTAACTTTAAGTACTTTAAAGAATGGAGACAAGATTTATCGAAATTTATATGGGCGGCTAAAAAACCAAGAATTAAATGGAAAATATTAACAGATAGAAAAGAAAGAGGCGGCTGTAATGTTCCAGATCTAAGACTATACTTTTTTGCAAATGGAATGGATTGGATTAAGGATTGGTTGGAACTGAAGAATGAGAGAATTTTGAATCTTGAAGGCCCAAATTTGAAATTCGGATGGCATGGTTACCTTTGGTACCATAAAACAAAGGTTGATAAAGAATTCCTTAATCATTATATAAGGAAGCCATTATTCGGAATTTGGAGATATTGGAGAAAGAAAATATATTCGAAAATGCCATTGTGGATTTCACCCCAAGAGGCACTGATGGGGAGATCGAAACAAAAATCCAGAGGATGGCTCACATATAGAGACTTAATAATCATAGATACCAAAGGAAACCAAAGAATTAAGACTAGAGAAGAATTGATTGAAGAAGGTTGGGATTGTCAATGGTTCCTATACATGCAACTAAAAGAAAGATTTAAAATGGATTTAAAAATAGAAGGAATCGAGACAAACTCACAATTGAACGAATGGGAGAAAATAATATTTGAGAAAAGAGAACATTTAACATCACATCTCTATAGATACCTTCTAGATATGGAATTAGAAACAGAGAAAGTTAAAGAATCTATGATTGTTTGGGCGCAGAATATTGGTCATGTAATAAACTTAGAACATTGGGAAAAAAGCTGGGCTATTACACAAAAATTTACTCTAGCCCAGAATTTAAAAGAAAATTACATCAAAATGTTTCATAGATGGTATTTAGATCCATCGAAATTGGCAAATATATACAAATTAGAGAATAAAACATGTTGGAAATGTTCGCGAGATACTGGAACTTTCTATCATATGTGGTGGAAATGTCTAAAAGCAAAAGTTTACTGGAGAAACATTCACAGACTAATGATAGAAATCTTGAAAATAGAGATGCCTCTGACACCTGAAATATATCTCTTGAATATGCTGCATCAGATCGATAAGAAATACTCTAGATATGATTATATAATTCTGTATATGGTCTCAGCAGCCAGGATTGTGTATGCAAGATACTGGAAAAAAGAGGAAATACCGGATATAAAAGAATGGTTACAAAAAGTTTTAGAATGTATCATTTTAGAAGATCTTACACTTAATCTGCAAGATAAAAAACAGATAAAAAAAAATGGAGAATCTGAGATCAATTAAGACAGTGATAAAAGGAAAATTGGATATAGAGAATGAATAGGGGAAGAATTGTGGAACAAGTGTATGTTGATTTGATTTGAATTGGATTTGTATTTTATATATATATTTGTATTATATATACGTAGTTGAAAGAAGCTGGTCTACATTGGAGTACATATGGTTATTGAGATCACGATAAGTTAGAAAAATAGAAGTTCTATTGAGAGGTGAGAGGAAGTTTTATGAGAATTGTACAGATTATATGAAATACACGATATGTAAGCTTGTTTTTATATTGTAAATTTAATAATTCAAAGGTGCATTGTGAATTAATAGATGTTGTTTAATAAAAATATTAAAAAAAAAAAAGAAAATCTGTCCTTTGTTTTCACTATATTTCTTAAAATCCTGCGAGCATTCTCTCCCTGTCCCAGGTTTTATACTGGGTTATGAGCTTCTTTTCTTCTTCCTAAGCAAAATTTCATTTTGGAATGTGCTTTTCCTAATGTGTGCATTTTTATAATATTCCCCATTGACTAATGTATGTTTGTGTTTTTCAAATATCCTGAGTGTTATTTTTTCACACTTTTTAGTATTTCACACGTATATAATTTGAAAAAGAAATTAAAAATCTGGTACCTGCTGTTTCTTCCAAATGGTTTTAGCATTTGTGGGTTTACCAATAAAAGATGGGGTCTATATTTTATTTAAGAACAAGAGTTTTCCCTCTCCTCTCTATAGCAACATTTACAAGATTGTTCAATGTCATTCAACTAATGATTTGATGTGCAGTAAAATTCCTTCTTAATAATGCATGTAATCTACTATTTGCCATCTGTCTATCCCCTGTCCTCTTCCTTCCACAGTATAACTGCCTTCTGTCCTTGTTCAATGGATTTTTATTTCAATATATAATAGAAATAAAATACTATGTGGTCAGCCAATGGATAAGTCCATAGAACACTGAATATTACTGTGGCCTCATTGTTTCTGTAAAGCTCCTCCACAAAGTTCCAGCATAATTATTTCAGTCATTTTTAATACAGAAAACAGTTGGATTGCATCAGCATGCACTCTTCTTTTCAAGCTTGAACCAGACACACTAAATAGTGATTAGACAAAAGATTAAAATTCCATTTTTGTGTGTGTTTGGCTATTGAATGCTTCTAGATTCCTTTGGCAGTATGTTGAAAATAGTTTGGTAGGCAAAAGAACAGGGGATTTACAGAAATCTGTTTGATTTTTTTTGTTATATTAATATGTCTTTCTATTTGAATCTTTTTCATTAAAACAAGATATGAAAACCACAGAGAAAGATTAGCTTTAGACTAAGCCAGTATTTTAGAGGAAAGTGCACTTTAGACACATGAATGTCCTACAGGAAACAGGTACGTGAAGTCCAATGGATTATAAAGCACAAAATAAAAGCCAGATTAATCTATTTTGCTGTGAAATGTAATTTAGAGCTCTGATCCAATCATCCTCTAAATCATACTCATAGTTTCTCTTGGCAGTCCTGAACAAGACTGTGTCAAGTACAGTGGGTAACTATGGGACGTTAATTCTTGCCCTAAATTGTTATTGCAGTTAATAAACTCACTGAGGCATTCTGCTGTCCAGTTTAAAATAACACATGAATGGGGAAGCACTAGCCTCTTGCCTTTTCAGTTATCTGGTGACTTCAGACCTTAACATGGTTAGTGACAAGTTGGCTAGTTTAAAGATGCATTGGCTGGAATCTTTTTGGTCTCTTATACTTGTAAAAGTTTCGTCCATATAGAATGTCCACATTCAATTCAAAGTGGCAGAGACAGAGTTGTGTATGCAGTGCTGTTTTGCATGCAAATATTCATGGATGTAAAAGGACACAAGGACATTGGGTTGCAAATTGGGTGTGCATTCAGTTGCACAATGCTGCCATTCCACCCAAGGGTTGCATATAGAAGTGCTAGGCACCCTCTTTTGTAAAAGAAGTCCTGTATTTAGCTATCCTATAACTGTGTTATTTGTGAAGCCCTAAATAGCATATTTAAGTTTTGTTTATACCAAATCAAGGTGTGGTCAGGAATAGTGTGCACCAGCCACACTCAGCACACAGATCAGCTTTGAGTATGCAGTTCTGACCTCAATTACATACCAAATGGTAGGGTCTCCATCTACGTGATCCTGGGTGGTGACTTCTCTTCCTGTTCTCTTCTGTTTATGATGGTTGCTGGTCTGGTTTGGGGACAATGAGAAGCAGGCCTGATCTAGCCATGCTGCTCTATGAGAGCAAGTGAGGGTGAGATGGGGGACTCAGCTTGGCAGAACCTTGTAGTGGCTGCCTCCAGCCATGTTTCACCATCTTCTATCCTTTTCCTCCATTCATTTTTCTTTCTTTGCCTCCACCTGTAGTCAAGCCACTGCCATGTTCTTCCCAAAAGGTAATTTTGCCTTCCTTTGCCCTCATTTTTCTCCCTCCATGCACCATTCTCTCTGTCTCTTCATTATCTCACACTT